>JADRCH010013779.1:0-52725 GCA_019843965.1 Rhynchomys soricoides | reverse complement strand
CTTGCCTAACTCTCAGAAGGCTCTAGATTTTATTTCTCAGGGGGCATGAAAGTGGGGGAATCAGGGTCCAAGGGTCTGTCCCTGAGCTAGGGTCAGCCAAAGGCACAGCCTTCCTCAGTCCATAGAACAGAATGGCATTTGAAAGACGGTTGGAAGGGATGACATAGAATTGATAAGAATTTAAATTTATTTGGGCAGATAAGGATCCAATCTGGCAAGCACATGGGTGGAGGAGTCTACCCTGAGGGCTGTTGTATAAGGTTCTGACTACAATGCCAGTTTTGGGATGCCCATTCCCTCTTGGTTGGCTCACACACACACACACACCCCCCAATACTTCCAAACCTCACCTCCCTGCCATCAGCCAAGAGTACATCCCCAGCTTACTCTTCTCCTGAGTCTCAAACAGCCCCACACCTGACTTCCCAGCTTCTTCTGTTAGTCTGCATTCTGAGACGACAAGGTTTTACTAGTTCAAGCTGGCCTGGAATTCACTGTACATGGAGACCAGGCAGGTCCACTAGCCTCTCTGCATCCTGATTACCAGAATCTCAGGTGTGTTAGATCGAATCTCCCTGCAGCTTTGTTTGGTTTTGTCTGGCGAGCAACAAATCAAGGCCTCTCTTAGAAGGCAAAACTCAGTCAACCCTCCAGAAGGAGGGGCCTGCAGAGCCTGGGGGCAGCAAATTTGCTTTGTGTTCTGTGTTCTTTGATATCATTCTCTGGCTTTTAAAGTGCTTTAGGAGGCTGAGATAGTGTACTAACCAAGCAAGCCCAAGCCCTGGGGCTGTATACATAAAAACAAGATTTTAAGAAGATTCTAAAGGGGTATAAAAGTTTATATTGTTAACCAAGCACTTGGGAGGTAAAGACAGGAGAATAGAGACTTCAAACTCTCTCTCCTCAACAACAACAGAAGAAGAAGGAGGAGGAGGAGGAAGTGGAGGAGGAGGAAGAGGAGGAGGAGGAGGAGAAAGAAAACACAAAAATCAAGTCTTGCCCATTCTAGAATAAGCATTTGGGAAAGGGGGTTATAGGTCAGTAGTAGAATATATGTGAGGTACACGAGTTCCACCCCCAGAACCATAAAAATCTTTTTGAAAATAAACATTCAAGCCGGGCCGTGGTGGTGCACGCCTTTGATCCCAACACTTGGGAGGCAGAGGCAGACAGATCATTGAGTTTGAGGCCAGCCTGGTCTACAGAAAGAGTTTCAGGACAGCCAGGGCTACATGGAGAAACCATGTCTTGGGTGGGGGAGAAATAATATATATATTTCATATACATATATATGAAAATGAAGCAGTGGGCAATACAGTTCAGTGACAGAGAGTCTAGCATATAGAAAGCTAAAGCTGTAGGTTCTATGCCCAATTCTCTCTCTCTCTCTCCTGTCAAAGAGGGATTTCGCATGGATGAGGTCAACCTGGGCTATACAATGAGACCTTGTCTACACACACACACACACACACACACACACACACACAGCGTGCACCTTCTGTCTTCCTTCCTTCACCTCCCTAAGGCACCTCCTCCAGCAACCCAGCCACACTGGCTTTTGTTCCTAACCCTCCGCTCGCTCACTTACTGCTCTTCCCTCGAAGGGATAACCTGGACCTCTCCAGCAGGCTTGTCAACTTCTGCTAAAAAGACTTAACTTCTTTCAGCTTCCTCACTGCCACCCTTCCAGCTTTCTCGTCTTGTACCTTATCACCATTCCTTCCCCTAATCCAGATTATTTCTGTCCCCGATTCTTTACTCACTATTGAAAATGCCTATCACTCGGGTGACTCCCAAAGTGGCATCTCCCATGCGCAGCTAGCAAACTGCCAGGTCCATTCACCATCTGAACCGGCCCACTGGCATCCTTGCTATCCAGTGTCTACTTTCATAGGGCTGGGGAGGGAACCCAGGATCATGGGCATGTTAGTGCCCTACAACTGAGCTGCAATCCTCACCTAGATATAGGATTTCACACTGGCAAATGCCATCAGCAGTCTGTATCAGGGTAGGGAAGATAAAGATGACCAGATCACAAGGTCTAAAGCAGTGATTCTCCATAGGTGGGTCAAGACTCCTTTGGGGTTTACATATCAGATATCCTACAAATCAGATGTTTACGATTTGTAACAGCAGCAAAATCACAGTTATGAAGTAGCAACAAAAATCATTTTATGGTTGAGGGTCACCACAACATGAGGAGCTGTATTGAAAGGGACACAGCATTAAGAAGACTGAGAAGCACTGGTCTAAAGCAACATAACTTCTTCCTGCCCAGTTGCAGTTTCTCCATCACTGCTAACCTCTCTGCCATCAAAATGATTGTTCTGGTACAAATCCCACATGGCTGAACCTGCTTTAAATGCTTCCATGGATTTCCAAGTCCCCTAGTTCCTTAGGATATGTAATCTGAAACTGCTGAGTTCCCAAACGTATCTCTACTCTAGGAGGGTTGCAAGCACCCATACCTCTATGCCTTTGCCCAGGCTGTTCCCTCTGCCTACAGGGCCCCTCCCCTATCTCCTTCACCTGCCTAATCTCCACCGTTCCTTCAACTATCATATGACTTACAGCAAACTGGCTCAGGGCACAGATTAGAAAAATTTAACCCAACCTGTTTATTTTCCTGACACAAAGGACGGCAGGCACTCTTCAGACTGGCATGATTTAACTCAGACACGACATGATCGAAGTGACAGGGTTTTGCTTTTGCACAGATGCTAACTGTAAAATTCATCATACTCTGCACTCAGCATCAGAGAAACTGCACCTGAGAAATACCCAAAGAACTGGAGAGATGGCCCAGTGGTTAGGCTTGCTTGCTGCTCCTGCCGAGGACCTTAGTTTGGTTCCTAGCACTCATGTTATGTGGATGTTTGAAACTACTTGTAATTCCTGTCCTAGGCTATCTGGTACTCTCTTCTGGCCTCCAAGGTGTATGTGTGTTCGAGTGTGTGCATGCACGCACATACACACACACTTAAATCTTTAAAAAACATTCAGACTCCAATCCTTTCCTTTCCCTACCCACGTCCTCCCCTGAGATTCACAACCCTGAATGGGTAACACAGGAGAACCTGTTCTGAAAAGCTTGACACCCTCCAGAGTATACTTCATCCTCCCTGACTTCCTGTCTTCTCCCCCCAGAAGCTGCCACAGGTCCACCAAACCATCTGTTCAGAAGACAAACAATCTAGCAAGAACTGATATCCCACAAAGAGACGGCAACTTGCTGGAGGCTCTAAAGCAATTTTGTGGGGGTGGCAGCCAGGCCCTAGAGCCTTAGGTTGGACATCTTGAGATTCCCAGGCCAAGCAACCTCCTACAATTCTGGCCTGTGATCCTCTGGCCCAAATGCCACACATAATTAGAAGTTATAATCCTGTAATTCCATGATGACATCTTTCAACTTAAATATACTTTAAAACTTTTTTTAAATGCCAAAAGGAGCTTTAAAAATTGCCCACTGTACCCACCTGTCGCCAGATTCCCTTCCTTTCTATTATTACTTCACGAGTGAGCAAAAGCTCTTTAAGTTGCCAGTGTCCCGCGGGAGAAGGAAGCTGCCAAGCCCATTTACGAAGTGGCGTTGGAACAATTAAGAATTGATTGCTCTGTGGGAAGCAGTTTCACTTCCCTATTCATGACTACGCGCTGTGCCTCCGATCATATCAGTTAGAAAAATATCCACGAAAATCTCTCAACCCACCAGGTGATCCTTGGCCACAGTCCAAAGGCTATTTTTAGACTCACTAGGGACCCGAGAGGAAGGTGAGGAGTCTGTCACCGTGATTCGCACCTCTAAAGCGTCTTTGTAAACTAGTTCCTGCAGCTGTTGGGCAATCCCAGCCCCGTTGTGGGCGCCTAATGGGGTCGCTTTTGAGGAACTGAGCTCTAGGGCCAAAAGCAGTCGCATAAGTTGCCCAGAAGCGCCAAGATGTGCCAAGCGCGCAGAGTCCAGTCTCGCCCTCCCGGTCTCTCGGACAACCAAATACAGATAAATCAACTTTGGAGGAGTGAGACTCCGGTTCTCTGGCTCTTTTGGGCGAGGACAAACGAAGGAGGCGCGCCCGAGGTCCCCTTGCAGCATCCACCCTCCCTTACCAAGAAGTCGAAGGGGGTGAACACTGAAAACATTTGGGAGGCAAAAGAGCAAAACTCGCCCTCCACATGCACCACGGCTAAGCGCTCGGGTGAAAACTGGGCTGCGGTATCAGAGCCGAAGGACCGACCGAGCTCGCCAGCGTGGCCAGGGGCTGGTCCTTTCCCTACCAACGCGAGAAGGCTGGCAGGGCCATCCGGATCACCTCCCCAGGTTTCCACCTGCCTGTGGCTCGCCTGTGCACCTGCGCGCCCCAACCCGACTGCCATCTGCTCGGGGTTCCAAGCCCCGCGCAATCCCCTTTCGACCCCCCTTCTCCGCCGTTCGGCCCCTATCAATCCTGAGGGGCCCCTCCCTTCTCTTTCCCCTCCCCCTCCGGTCCAGGCCGACCCCGGCCGCAATCCCCTTCAGCGCGCTCCGCAGTTTGCGGAGATAGAGAGCGTCTGCTGACTCGCCGCTCACCTTTCGAAAGTAGTCGTCACCCTGTTTCTCCAGCGGCTGGGGGGCCGCGGGCAGCAGCGCGTCGGTCATGCTGGCAGCGCGGGAGTCGAGGGTGAACTGAGGTGCAGTGGCTACTAAGAGCCCCAGGAGGCGCCGGGACCCGCCCCCGCTCCCGCCCCGACAGGCCGGCCACTCTGCTGCCCCGCCCGAGCCCTAGAGCGCTAGATATCTGGAGCTCCGCCCCTCTTGGCAAGACCTGGCCATAGGCGGATCCCGAGCCTGGAACTCGGTTCTGCCATCTAGGACCCGCCTCCAGCCTCCCAAGAAGCAAATCCCGAGCCCTGGAGTTTAGCCCCGGGCCTTTGCAGTCCTCACGCATCCCTGAATGAGCCCCACCCCTGATCTTTGGAGCCACGCCCATTATCGTCTAGGCCCCGCCCCCTCCACCTCTAGTCTTACCGGAGGCGGATACCTAACGCTCTGTAGCCTCGCCCTCATTAACTCAGGCCCCGCCTACAACACGCATGGCCCTCCTCCAGCCCCGCCCAAGGCTGAAACCAGAGCCCTGAAGCCCTGCCCTCCTCCAGCCCCTACACCATGCTAGCGTTAAGTGCCTGCCTGCCTTGAGTCTAGAATGGTGCTCCTATTGAGCCTCCGATCTTAATCTGCGTGTGGCTAATAGCTTTCTACCTTGTGAGCGTCAAGGTGGCACAGCCAGCGGGATAGGGGTTTCAGCGACCATAGTGAAACCCAAATTCGCCCCTTTCTCTGGAGCCTTGGGAGTTGTAGATGCAGAGAGCGCTTAATACACATGGTTGCTTTCCCACCAGGGACGCGGACATTCATGACCAGTTCAATCGCTGTTCGGAAGTTTTTAAAGGCTCTGGACAGGGAGGTCAGGAAAGCTGTTTGCAGGAGACGAGGCCTCGGAGCGCTTGGGTAGCAGAAGTCGTCCGGAGATAGGGCCACCTACTGAGCAGGCTTTGTGCACAGGAATTCTGCAGGTGTCTTTTAGGATGCTTCTTAGCCAGAGTTCCCAGCCTCGGTTTTCTCAGTTCTCAGGCCCAAGTGATTCTTTCTCTGGCTGGTCCAGGGTTTCAGATACCGATGTGGTTAGTACAGGAGTACCAGGGGTTCCCTTAGGCTCGGGGTTCGCGCTACCTCCTACTGGAGGGTAGGCAGACTCTAGGGTCGGATACTGGTGGCACATGGGCCTACGATCCAGCTGCAGGAGCTTAGAGCCCCCCAGCCCTCGCAGCCGCCGCCATCACCACCACCAAAGAACACCTTTGTCGCTGCCTTTGGCGGTCTGTGGGTCGCAGTCTAAACCTCAGGTTCAGCTTTCAAAACTAACCAAACGTTTTCAAACCCTTTAAAAAGTGTTTTAGAGCCAGGCGGTGGTAGCACACGCGTTTAATTTTAGGAGGCAGAGGCAGGCGGGTCTCAGAGCCAAGGCTACACAGAGAAACCCTGTCTCGAAAAACAAAAACAAACAAACAAAAACCAAACCACAAAAAAAGGTGTTAGTAGGTTAGTATGGCTGGAGAGGTGGCTCAGAGGATAAAGGTGCTTGCCGCTCAGCCTGACAACCTGAGTTCCATTCCCTGGGACCCGTAAGGTAGAAGGGACAAAAACCAACTTCCACAAGTTCTCTGACCTCACACGTGCGCCATGGCACATGCATGCCCCTCCTCCCATCCACGCAAAATAAATAAATGTAAAAACATGTTTAAAGTAAATCATATATATATGTTTAAATTGCAGTTCGAGAGTTTTAAAGTATTTGAAATAAACAAAAGCAACAGCTTAACATATGTTAATAAGTAAAATAATTTAAATCTGGTCGCGAGAAGAGGGCTACGTAAGAACGGTCCTGCCAAAGGATGCGACAGCTCGCACACTGTGATCACGATGCCTTTCAGGAAGCTAAAACAGCATTATTGTTGAGTTTGAGGCTAGCCTGATGTCTTAGTTTGCTTTACGCTGCTGTGATAAAGAGCCTGACCAAAAGGAACTTGGACGAGGAAAGATTTTATTTGATTTATATCTTACTTACATATATCTTATAGCACCAGTAAACCAGTTCAGTAACTCAAGGCAGGAACCTGGAGTCAGAAAATGAAGCTAAGATCTTGAAGAACACTGCTTACTGTCTTGCTCCCCATGGCTTGCACAGTCTGCTTTTCTTTCTTACTTAACTATTATTACTTTATGTGTATGGTTGTTTTGCCTGCGTGTATGTCTCCACACCATATGTATGTGCCCATGGAGGTCATATAAGGGCATCAGATCCCCTGGAATTGGAGTTATAGACAGTTGTAAGCCTCCATGTGGGCTTTCTGGAAGAGCAGCCGGGGCTCTCAATCACTGAGTCATCTCTCCAGCCCCATTGCCTGCTTTCCTATACAACTCTGAACAACCTGTGGAGGGTTAGGACCACCCACAGTGGTCATTCATTCATCAATCATTAATCAAGAAAATGCTCCAGAGACTTGCCTACTGACCAATCTTCTCGAGGCATTTTCTCAATTAGATTCCCTCCTCCAGCTAGTGTCAAACTGACAAAAGACATTAACCCACTACACTGGGGCTCAGTGGAAAGATCCTGTGTTCATATTCCAAGAAAGACAGAAGGATGGAATTAAAAAAGGAAAAGAAAGAAAAGAAACCTACAGAGCCCTAACCAGCAGGACTCTGGGGCACGTTTTTGGAAAGAGCTGATTCAAAAAACTTTCTTCCTTCCTAAGTCAATCTAGTATCACAAATCAATTTGAAACAGGCTCTCTTTAATTCATTGTCCTGGAAATGTGCTGGCCTGGGGCTGAGGGTTACACACACAGCCACTTCAGTTCAGGCTCCTAGAGTAGTGGGTCAATATATTGCTATGTTAATACTTGTAAATTTCTCAATCATATAGCCTCCACTCTAACCAGAACTTGAACAGATAGTGTGCTTCAGTTTTCTCACCCTTGTACCTATAAAAAGCCTCAAAAGATTTTCACTCCTGAGGGGGAAAGACCTAGGCTCTGAAGACAGGAGTGGCCAAGGGCACACTTCCTGTTAGTCACTCCTCCTCTCTTCCCTGTCCCCTTCAGTGCAGTCTCATCTCCTAATACACTGAAGGTCAAGTTGCCATTTTTATTTTAAAATTCTGACATGGTGTGTAGCCCTCGGTAGTCTGGAGCCCCAGCTCCTCCTGTCTCCTGTTCCCAAGTGTTAGGTGTTCCTTACCAAGCCTAGCTCAAATTGCCTTTACAGTTTGTTATACATACAAACCAACTTAACTAGTGTCGATTTGATAGTCTTTTTAAAGACTTTTATTTACTTGTATGCCTGCATTTATGTGTGTTGGGTTCCCCGGAACTGGAGTTCTAGGTGACTGTGAGCCACCCATCCTAGGTGCTGGGAACCAGTTCTTCTCTGTAAGAACATCAAGTACACGAACCACTGATCCATCTTTCTGGGTACTTTACAGTTTTTATTTTCTTTTTAGATTTATTTATTATATATGTAGTTTTCTGCCTTACATATAGGCCTCCAGGCCAGAATAGGGCGCCGGATCACATTATTGATGGTTGTGAGTCACCATGTGGTTGCTGGGAATTGAACTCATGACTTCTGGAAGAACAGTCGGTGTTCTTAACCTCTGAGCCCCATCTCTCCAGCCCCCATTTATAGTTTTTTTGTTTGTTTGTTTGTTTTGTTTTTAAATATCTTTAGACAATTTTTTTGAGACAGGTTCTCATTCTATAGTTCAGGCTGTCCTGAAACTCATTGTGTAAGGCCTCGAAGCCATCTGTCTCAGCCTCCCAACTGCTGGAATCATACTCATGAGCCACCGTGACTGATTTTATTTCTATTTTTAAAGGCAAATACGTCATTACCACGAAAGAAAACCCAAGTGTACTTTGCCCTATAGGGAGAGGCTTGTAAAAAGTAAATACAATAAAAACCAAGGTCTATTATTTAATCTACTCTGACATCATTGCCTCTTCCAGCTGCCTTGTTTGTTAAAGAATAGAGTCTGCCCCCCCCCAAAAAGCCAGGCAGGGGTGGCTCACGCCTTTAATCCCGGCACTTGGGAGGCAGAGGTAAGTGGATTTCTGAGTTCAAGGCCAGCCTGGTCTACAGAGTGAGTTCCAGGACAGCCAGGGCTACACAGAGAAACCCTGTCTCAAAAAACCGAAAAAAAGAAGAAGAAGAAGAAGAAGAAGAAGAAGAAGAAGAAGAAGAAGAAGGAGAAGAAGGAGAAGAAAAGAGTCTGGGGATGTAGCTCAATGGTAAGGTTCTTACATATATGAGGTTCTGTGTTCAACACTTAGCATAGTACAGACCAAGAAAAGAGAAAGATAAGGAAGCTTGTCACTAAAGACACACCAGCCCATCTAAAACTAGCTCCTTCCTATGTCTCTCCAGAGGCCCAGCCAGTATCCAGCCCCAGGACACAGGAGCTATCTGAACTTTAATCCTTAGGTGTACTCAAGATCAGATACCTTCAGACGGCCTCATGACTCACTTCCCATGGGTGTCCTACGCTAACTCTGATCTCACTGGGACCAGGAAGTGACCTGTTACTGCTAACCCAGTAGGGAAGCACCATCAGCCTCACTCATCTCAACTGTTATGAAACAAACAAACTGGCATTCAGCTGTGTGGTGCGACTCGGGATCCCCCTACTCAAGGGAACCCAAGTAAGAGTATCAAAGTTCAAATCCCTGCTTGGGAGGCAGAGGCAGGAGGAGGAGAAGTTTAAGGTACGAGTGGAGAGATGACTGAGTTCACAAGGGCCTGTTTTGTATCTGTAGAAGAAAAGCTGAGACCGTTGGAGCACAGTGTAATCCCAGCACAGGGAAAGGAGACAGAGACGGGAAGATGCCTGGGCTTCACTGGCTAATCAGTGAGCCCCAGGATGTAGTGAGAGACCCTGTCTTAAAAACCAAAGTGGGGCCAGGCAGTGGTGGTGCATGCCTTTAATCCCAGCACTTGGGAGGCAGAAGCAGGCAGATTTCTGAGTTCGAGGCCAGCCTGGTCTACAGAGTGAGTTCCAGGACAGCCAGGGCTACACAGAGAAACCCTGTCTCGAAAAATCAAAACAAAACAAAACAAAACAAAAAACCAAAGTGAGGACTAGAAAATGTATTCAATTGGCAGAGGACTTACTAGTATACAGGCAGTCCTGTGTTCCTCCCCAAGCTTCATATAAAACAGGAGTATATACCTGGAAGCTTTTTAAAAAAAAACTTTATTTATTTATTTTTTTATTTATTGTATATAAGTACACTGGCTTCAGACACACCAGAAGGGAGAATCAGATCCCATTACAAATAATTGTGAACCACCATGTGGTTGGTGGGAATTGAACTCAGGACCTCTGGAAGAACAGTCAGTGCTCTTCTGAGTCATTTCTCCAGCCCATATACCTGAAATCTTAACACTTGGGAATTGGAAGCAAAAGGATCAGAAGTTCAGTGTCATCCTTGGGTACACAGTGAGTTCAAGGCCAGTCCAGGCTTCCTGAGATTCCGTTACAAAAACAGAACAAGAATTTACAAGATAGACAGTTTTTCTAAAGACCAACACTCTAGGTTAGCCTCTGGCCTACACACCACACACACATGCACACACAGTCGTGTTCATGTACCACACATACATATACACTCACAAAAAAGAATTAAAAGAATATTCCTGACTGAACTATCTGAAGTAGAAGCTATCAAGTTCTCTAACAATAAAGACCATTCATGGTAGAATGGATGGGTGAGGCACAGCAGGCTCACATAATGGAAAGTGGCAAACAATGGAGCCAACACCTTGCTTTTTTGTACGGAATCACAAGGGATCTCACACTGGCCTTGCTGAGCAAAGGAAGCCAGACATAAAATACTAAACAAGGGCCACCAAGGTACTTCAGAAGGTAAAGGCAGTTGCCACAGAGCCTGGCAACCTGAGGTCAATTCCTGGAACCTACATGAAAACGTAAGAACCATGTGGCATGCCCTGCTCAGGCAAACAAATAAACCAACATTTAAAAACAAAAGGCAGATCTACCTTTGATACAGCAATTCTACGCCTGAGGACAGAAGCAAGGGAAATGACGTGGATATCAGAAACACCTGGCTCCTGTGTCCATTGCTGCACTGTTCGCCAAGGACAGGAAGGGGAAACCATTGACATTTCTATCAGTAGATTCATGGGTAAAGAGAATGTGATATAGATATGCAGGGTGCTAACCTGACACAGAAGAGAATGAAATCCCTCCAGCCATGTTGGCACAGGCCTTTAATCCTAGCTCTCTGGACGAAGAGGCAGTCAGATCTCTATGCCTTTGAGGCCAGCCTGGTTTATATAGTGAGTTCCAGGCCAGCCAGGAACACAGTGAGATGTACTAGTATCTCTCTCTCTCTCTCTCTCTCTCTCTCTCTCTCTCTCGTTTTTTCTTTTTTTAAAGATTTATTTATTTATTTATTATATGTAAGTACACTGTAGCTGTCTTCAGACACTTTTTCTTCTCTGTCTGGCCTAGCTCGCTCTGGCCCCCCTCGCTGTAGCTGTCTTCAGACACCCCAAAAGAGGGCATCAGATCTCATTACAGATGGTTGTGAGCCATCATGTGGTTGCTGGGATTTGAACTCATGCCCTTCGTAAGAGCAGTTGGTGCTCTTAACCACTGAGCCATCTCTCCAGCCCAAGACCTTGTCTTTTAGCCAAAAAAGAAAAAAAGAAAAAAGAAAGAAAGAAAAAGAAAAAAAAAAAGATTGAAATCCTGCTGCACCCATTAGGAGGTAGAGGCAGGAGGATCGTGAGTTCAAGGCAATCCTCAGCAACGTTGTGAGTTCAAGGACAGCCTGGGCTGTTTGAGACCTTGTCTCAAAAACAAAACAAATCAACAAATGAATGAAAAATCCTGACATTTTCAACAGCATGGATAGAACCAGGGGGCATTTTGTTGAATAAAATAAACCAAACATAGACAAATAGCACTAGATCTACTCATTTGGTAACAATCCGTCTTATCAAAATGAAAGTGCAGAGCTGTTACTAGAGTCTTGGAAAGGAAGAGCTGAGACTAGGTGATGGGAAAAGGCTGGTGCTAAGGTACACTTAGCTAGGAACGAGAAGTTCTGCTGTGTTGTATAACATGGCCTCAGACCTTAACGGACTCCGTGGTGGATGTACCATTCACACCGTAAAACTAAGCGTGTAGACAGCACCACCTGCCAAAAACGAAACAAAGACCTAATCCACCCACGTCTATACTTCTGGGAAAGTGTCTAAATGTACAAACCTTACTTTTAGCTTTTGTTGCTTCTGGCTAACTGCTCTTGTTAACTGAGTATGTCAACCTAGAACATAGTTTTTGAGCTTAAGAAGTTCACCTTCAGAAAAACTCAGGGCTACACTGAGATCCCAAACATCGGTGTAGTTAGGGCCAGATAATAAAGACTTTCTGTTGGCTTAAGCTCATGTCCAAGGAGTCTTCTCTGGTGGATACCCCACAACGGTTGCACAGTAGGGTCCTAAAGACAACAATAATGTACTGTACATTTCAAAGAGCTAGGGGAAAAGAGAGTTTGGAAGTTTTTATCTTAAAGGAATGATAAATAGAATGTAGTATCACATGCCTGTGATGGAAAGTGGCAGTAAGACCAAAAATTCAAACTCAAGGGCTGGAGAAGAGGCTCTGCAGTTAAGAGCACTGGCTGCTCTTCCAGAGAAGTCGAGTTTGAATCTCAGCACCTGTATGATGCTCATAATTGTCCTTAACTCCAGTTCCAATGTCTTCTTCTGGCCTCACAGATACAAGACCCACATACATACAGGTAATTACAATAA
The DNA here is from genome assembly GCA_019843965.1 of Rhynchomys soricoides. NCBI lineage: Eukaryota > Metazoa > Chordata > Mammalia > Rodentia > Muridae > Rhynchomys > Rhynchomys soricoides. The sequence continues at coordinate 40,349 of JADRCH010013779.1, read as the reverse complement.
ACACCAAAAATTAAAAAATTAAAAAATTTTAAAAAACCAGTTGTTGGTGGTGTATAACTTTAATCCAGCACTGGGGGTAGGAAGTAGAAGATCTCTGTGAGTTGGAGGCCAGCTTGCTCTACAGAGTGACCCTGTCTCAAAACTAAACCAACGAAACAATAAATGATAAATGCTTGCAAAGACAGATACATCTATACTGGTTTATAAATGATACAATGTAACAATGGCTTGAACGTTTGACCCATATAGCCTACTAGATATGTTTGTAAATAAAATAAAGACACAGAAAATACAATGTACTTATATATAGTTACAGGATGAAGGTGGGGTTGGAGATGCAAGGATGGCTCAGAAGTTAAGAGGGCACACATTTGGTGTCTCACAAACACAAAGGCATAACAGATACACACATAAAAATAAATAAATAAATAAATCCTTTAAAAATTAAATGGTACCCCATTAATTTGTGTATTTTTTTTAAGTTCTTATGTATCAGTTTAAAAAAGAAATATTCATTTATTTGATTGTGTGTATGTTTAGCATTTATTTACCCTTGCTTTATGTGTATCAATATTTGCCTGCATATACGTAAGTGCACCATTGGGTGCCTGGTGCCTAGGGCAACCAAAAGAAGCTATTGAATCCTCTGGAACTACAGACAGTTCTGAGTCACCATGTGGGTGCTGAGAACTGAACCAGGGTTCTCAGCAACAGCAGCAAATACTCTTAAAAACTGAGCCATCTCTCCAGCCCCAGGTGTGCATAGATTTTAAGAGAGGCAACATTGTAGCCTAGTCTGCCTTGAACTTGTGATATAACCGCAGGTGGCCTAGAATTCCTGATCTTTCTGCCTCCACTCTCACCCTCTCCCCAGCGCTGGGATTACAGGCACAAGTGACTATGGCTGGCTTAGTTTCATTTTTTATGAGGTTTTGCTATAAAGACTAGGTTGGCTTAAAATTTGTATCCTCTTATCTCTTACAATATTACAAACGTGTGTCCCCACACTGATCAAACACACACACACACACACACACACACACACACACACAGAGAGAGAGAGAGAGAACAGCATGCTACTGTTGCAAGCTCTGAGTACTTACCTCTCATAGGAGAGAGACTGACAATCAAAATAACAACGAAATATTAAATCGATTTGAGCTGAAGAGATGCTTCTGTGGTTAAGAGCATCCGCTGCTCTTGCACAGGACCTGGGTTCTTTCTCCAGAACTCACACGGCAGCTCCCTGCTCCCTGTGACTTCAGCTTCCAGGGGATCTGACCCCGTCTGCTTGCCTCCATGGGTACCAGGCACACACGTGGTACACACATGCAGGCAAACACTCCTGTAGATAAAATAAAAATAACATGTCCTTTAAAAAAATGAAAACTAATGACGTAATTAAATTACACAGTGTGTTAGATGGTGATAAATGCTGGCAAAGTGGGCGAAGGGACTGAGAGTATAGAGATTACTTTGTATTTTATTTTTATTTCAGGAAAGATAAAACTTGGAGCTGTGCACTCTAGGCAAGTGCTGGATGTTTCCAAGCCAAGAATATTGTCTTTTCAATAGGGTTAGAGAAGGCTTCTCAGACAAAGTAACCTTTGCAGCACAGACAGGAAGGGAATGGGGCAGGGAGTCATGATATGGGGAGCGCTCCTCAAACAGAGAAAACCACAAGTGTGCTCAAGGAACTGTTCCCATTGCAGAAAGGAGCTGGCCTGCTTGTGAGCAGAGTGGGAAGTGGAGGAGCCTTTTAGCATCAGTGCAAGAAGTCTTCTGTCTTCTAACCTTCCCTTTAAAAACTTGGGCTTAGTGCTAGGTGCTTCTTCTCTGGGTCATTGTTCAGGCAACCCCTAGACTAAGCTCCAAAACAGTACAGGATGATTGACTTGCCTATGGCTGCCCACTGTTTAGTCTCAAACCCTGGGACAAATGGCTGAGGTGCCTATTTAACATATCAAAGCAGATTTGACCGCCAGATTTTCTCAGCATCTTTCAGTCACTGTCTGTCATATTTACAGGAAATGACTGGCACACCCCATTCTCCTTCTGAAATCTCCAGCCCAGGAGCTGGGCTTCCCCCCCCCCTTCGCTATATAATCCAGCCATTTGGGTAGCCCGCCCTCTTTTACCTTTTGCCCTCTTTCTTGGCTGTCCCTCTCTTTCCTCTTCCTTCTCCTCCTCCTCTCCTCACTTGGTTCGGGGGTCTTATCCACTCTGGACTGTCCCAGATGTCCCTGCCTCTGGCTATGTTCTCCCTTTTATCTACAATAAACTTTCTCTTCCACCATACCTAGAAGTGACCATGCCTCCTCCCCCCCCCTCCTCCTCCTCCTCCTCCCCCCCCCTTCTTCTTTCACCTATTACTAGATGGTAAGACCCAATTGCAGACTGGTATAGTCTTAATTGCAGGCAGATCTTTGTGAATTCCAGGCCATAGGATAGCTAGGGTATACAGTGAGACCCTGCCAACAATCCACCTACCAATATGAAACAAAACACACAAAAAAATCACCATCAAACAAAAAATAGGTGGTAGTAGTGGAGTGCGCCTTTAATCCCAGCACTCAGGAGGCAGAGGCAGGCAGATCTCTGTGAGTTCGAGGCCAGCCTGGTCTACAGAGTGAGTTCCAGGACAGCCAGAGATACACAGAGAAACCCTATCTGAAGAAGCTTTCCCCCACAGAAGAAGAAGGAAGAGGAGGAGGAGGAAGAGGAAGAGTGGGAAGAGAGAGGAAGAGGATGAGAAAGAAGAGGAGGAGGGGGGAGGAGAGGGAGGAGGGGGAGGAGGAGGAGAAGGAGAAGGAGAAGGAGAAGGAGAAGGAGAAGAATCAAAATGAATCCTATTGCTGAAGATACAACACATTGGGGATAAGTACCATGGAACACGAATAACGCTGCATGTGAGCTGGACATTTCCTCTCTGTTGAATAGTTTTTAATGCCAGAAGGTGCTATGTAGGCCTCTGAAGGAGAAAAGTTATCTGTGATCTTACGCAGACACGACCACTATGCGCTATAATAGTGACTTAGCAGGCAAGATACGCCCACTGGTGCCATAGTGACATGACAGTTTCTGGGGTAACTGCTCACTTTCTAATTGGATTCAAGGTTTGCTTTATGGGTGAAAATATGTCTGTTATTGTTCAAATCTGTTGGAATCTGGGAGGTCAAAGGCCCTTGTTGGTAATTTACTACTAACGATTTTTAAGTGGTTATGTAGTCAAATTGCCCTCCTAATATGTATGCTTATACCCAGGCGAACGTTCTTCTTCACTTTGGTCAGAGGCTTCTTTGTTTTTGGGTTTTTTGTTTTTTGTTTGTTTTTTTTGAGACAGGGTCTTTCTAAGAAATCTTGGCTGACTTGGAACTCTCTTTGAAGACCAGCTTGACCTTGAATTTACAGAGATCCACATGCTTCTGCCCCCAGCTACTGGGAATAAAGGTGTGTGCCACCGCTCCCAGGCTCGGAGGAATACCATTTGCCGAGGGCTGTGCTTAACTCATTCAGATCTGGCCGAGGTGATGGAACGATTGTTGGGTGCTCAACCTTACACTGGTGTTTGGCTTGCTCCCTTCTGAGGCTCAGTTGGCACTTTGGAAGAGAGGGCAGAAAGAAGGGACTAGCCAGGGAAATGGAGAGGAGCGTCATGAAACTCCTACTGTCTACTGTCTAGGACAGGGTCGGTACAATCATGACACAGGTGCACATAGCAGCTGTGGCTTGCTGCACACCACACACACACACACACACACACACACACCACACACACACCACACACACACACACACCCCACAAACATGCAGGTGAAAGTGGGAGAGGGATTAATTCAGAAGGACCTCAGCAGGAGCGGGAAGGGTGTCATGAAATACAGTGCAGTAGCATTGATAAGGAGGTAGCTGGTAGGCCTATGCCAAGGTGTCCCCTAGACACCACAGACCTAGTATAAGGAAAGTTTATTGTGGGGGAAGGGAAGGGAGCAGGGACCCGGAGAAGGAGTAAAGGCAGACAGAGCACTGAGGACAGAGAAAGTGGGATAGAGGCCAGAGAGGCTGTCCAGGAATACGTGGGAACAGAGAGATAGAGAGAAAGGGGGTGAAAAGCAGGGGGAGGGGAGGGGGAGAAGGAGAGGGTGGGGGGTAGGGAGCAGTTCTCTTATACGCTGGCAGCAGTGCAGGGAGTAAAGGTGGCAGGTGATGACGGCAAGCTATTGTTAAATTGCTGTAGGGAAGGACCTAGCAGAATTTTCTGTAAGCCAACAAAGAGGATAAGAAAGAGTTCCTTGGGAGAGACGATGATCATCACCACGCATTGTTAACAGTCATGAGCTTGTCAAAAATTAAGGAAAAAGAAAGCCGGGGCTTCCAAGAGAGGGTTTTATGTCAGCCTCACACCTTATAAGCTGAACTTAATTTTATTATATTTTATTTGTTTGTTTATTTGCTTTTCAAGACAGTTTCTCTATGGAATAGAGCCCTGGCAGTTCTGGACTCACTTGGACAACCAGGTTGGTATTGAACTCACAGAAATCCCCCTGCCTCCACCTCCTGAGTGCTGAGATTAAAAGTGTAAGCTACCACTTAATTAATTAATTAATTAATTTACTTTGTGGCCAAGCTTGTGAAGTGAAAGGTAACAGCACCCACTAGCCATGTCTGTGCCTTAGATTTGCTGAAGGACCCCTAGCATCTTTTTTTTTTTTTTTTTTTTGGTTTTTCAAAACAGGATTTCTCTGTGTAGCCCTGGCTGTCCTGGAACTCAGTCTGTAGACCAGGCTGGCCTCGAACTCAGAAATCCGCCTGCCTCTGCCTCCCAAGTGCCGGGATTAAAGTTCGCCACCACTGCCGGCAACCCCTTGCATCCTTAGCCTACTTTGTCTGCTTTTCTTCCTCTCTCCCTCCTGTATTCTCTCCTCCTCTCTCCAGTTTTCTTTCCATATTATTTCTCGGCCCCATCATCCCACGTTCCTTACTGAATTCCTTCCTTCTTTTTATTGATCCATCCTGTCTTTGGGGGGGGGGGGGGGGTCAGGGTGAGAACTGAACCTTGGTCTCTGGGAGCGGAAATCCAGGCCTTCAGACATGCCCAGTCAGCTCCTGCTTTACCGCTGAACTGCACCTCAGGCCCACATGTCTGTCTGTCTGTCTTTCTTTCTTTCTTCCTTTCTTTCTTTCTTTCTTCTCTCTCTCTCTCTCTTTCCTCTTATCTTTTTTCTATTTATTTGATTATTTATTACAGTGTCTCATTGTGTAGTTTAGGCTGGTGTCCAGCTCTCTATCCATGCTTGGTATCTTGTTTCTTGTCTTTGACCAATTTACGTAACAGGCAGGGTTCTGATAGTCCCAGGGTCAGCGAATCCTTCCTAAAATCCAGGAGGGGGCCTCCCTTTTGCACATTTAAAGGTGACAAGTATATTGTGTATGAGTGTGTGTGTGGCCTGGTTCATGATGTGAACTACAGACACATCTGCCTGTCAGTTCCTTCCCATTTCCAGCGCAGAGGGCCAGACAGTGGCGACTGGGCAAGTACTTTTCCAGACGCTGATTGGGATGGGTGAAAGATCGGATTGGCACTTATTGCTGGCTGAGGAAATGAAGCAGGGGCGAAGGAGCCAGTTGCGGGACTGGCTGTATGGAATTACAGAGTTCCTGCCCTGTAGCGGGACATTTGGGTGGTTTCCAACATCTTATCGCTGTGTCCATCCAGTACTCAGACACATGACAGGGCCAGGATGAGGTGTACAGAGACCAATATTTTTTGTTGTTTGTTTTTGTTTTCGAGACAGGGTTTCTTTGTGTAGCTTTCGCTGTCCTGAAACTCTCTCTGCAGACCAAGCCGGCCTCGAACTCAGAGATTCTCCTGCCTCTGCCTCCAGACTCTGCTGGGATTAAAGGTGTGCTACCACCGCCTGGCACAGACACAAATCTTATCAGCCGGGGTCAGCCTTGCCTAGGACTATGCATAGGACTATGATCTGCAAGGAGGAGGTGACATTTTCCCCCAAACAAATAAACTTTATAGAATACCCCAGTTCGTGGAGGCGAAACTGTGAATGTTTTTGGCCTATAGAGGCTCCCGTAGTGAGGGGGCGGAGCCCGGAAGAGAGCAGGATGGCGGCGCTGAACAGTGACAGCGATGAGGATCTGATCAGCTATGGAACGGGCCTGGAGCCTCTGGAGGAAGGTGCGGGTCCGATGGCCGGCGGAGTCTGCGGGGCGCAGGCTGGGAGTCCAGCACGTGGGCTACAGCGACATCTCGGCCTGGGTCTGGGCTCGCTCGCTGTGGGCATAGGGAACGCGCTGGAGAGGCTTGGGCACTACACTTGTGCGCCGCGTTCTCGGGGGCAGAGAAGGACGCGGAGGGGTGGGAGATGCAGGGATGACTAGGCAACTTGGGTATGATGTAGGGTGGTCGGTCAGTCAGTCTCGTGTTCCGAAGGAACGTTTGCACCCAGACTTGAAACTAAAAGAAACCAGACCGGGAAAGATCTGGGGAGAAACACTTGAAATAGGAAATCCCTAAAGTGGCAGACAAGCTTAGCAGTCGAGGGATAGTTGGGACAAGTGTGGCTGGCACTTGCAATGGTAAGGAATTTGGAGTGTGTGTTGCTGAGGATGGAACCAAGGGCCTCGTGCATGCTACGCTAGCATGTTACAACTGAGTACATATTCAGCCCCAAGAATTGGAATCTTTCCTTTTTCTGACAGGGTCTCATGTAACTCATGCTGACATCAAACCCACTATATAGCCGAAACAGGACTTGAACTCTTGATCCTCCTATTCTTGCCTAGCATGTGCTTGGTTTCTGACTGTGTGCGATCACACCCTGCTAGGAGGTTGGCTCTTACACTAAGGGTAGGAAAAGTCCTTGGTTCAGTTTACACAAAGAGAAATGTATTTCTTCCTTTTTTCTTTTTTGGTGGGGAGAGGGGGGCAGGGTCTTGCTATCTCTGCTTAGCTGGGCTCACGGTACTCTAGCAGTCTCTGCCTCTCAGGTGGTGGTGTTAAAGGTGTGTACCGCCATGCCTGGCAAGATGCCTGGCAAGACAGAAAGGTCTGGAGACTAGTTGTGTGGACTGGAGGGAGCAGTGACAGCTGTTGAGTAGCGTTTGCACTGTGTAGACTTGACAGGCGTTGACTGGTGAAATACAGGGCTGAAGGTAAGATGAAGCAAGGTTCTCTGGTGTTTCTGGTCTGTTTCACCTAATGACTAGATTTATCTACCCGGTATCCATAACCGCCGATGGCAGTGTTAACTCTGTGGGGAAGACAGGGGAGTCATGGTGGTGGGCCAGAAGTTACCTATAGACTTTTGTTAGTGAGGCTTCCCCCCACACCTGCCCCCTGCTTTCCGCTCTGACCTGTTGGTTATACCTCTAAGATATTTTCACTGAGACTTTTCCTTACTAACTGTTCTTTTTTGGCAGGAGTAGGTGTAAGATAGGGTCTTTCTATATAGTCCAAGCTGGCCTTGTACTTGTTAAATATGTAGACCAGGCTGGCTTTAAACTAAGGACTATTATCCTTTCTTAACCTTCCCAGTACTGGGATTACAGCTTTGCACATCACATATCACGTATGCCTTAGACAGTTCTTCTGTGACAGAGTCTCATGTAGCCCAAGCTAGCCTCAAACTTTTGTGTGGTGAAGACTGGTTTTGAACTTCTGGTCCTCCTGCTTCTGCCTCCCAAGTGCTGAGATGACAGGTCTTTGCTGTGTGCCCAGTTTGTTCGCTGCTGAGGATAAAACTCAGGCTTCTTAGCCTCCACTTAGGCAAGCATTCCACAATTGAGCTAGATCCCCAGCCAAGCATTTGTAATCATTAGAAATGTTTGCCAGATCATGGCTCTACCCCTGTGCTCTGCTGACCAAAGGGAGAGAAAGGCTAGTCTCCGAAAGTTCTTTTTTTGGCCAACAAGGTCCTTTTTTTTTTTTTTTTGTAAGGTTTATTTATTTTATTTAAATGAGTACACCGTAATAGTTTCCTGACACACCAGAAGAGGGCATCGGATTGCAGAACAGATGGTTGTGAACCACCATGTGTTTGCTGGGAATTAAACTCAGGACTTCTGGAAGAGCAGTCAGTGCTCTTAACCACTGAGCCATCTCTCCAGCCCCCTCTGCAAGTTCTTGTGTGCTTTAACTTTGCCCTTGTGTTTCCTCAGAGACATCTGTTAGTGCATTTTTTTAAAAAAAATTTTTCTGTATATGAGTACACTATAGCTGTCTTCAGCCACACACCTGAAGAGTGCATCGGATCCATTACAGATGGTTGTGAGCCACCATGTGGTTGCTGGGAATTGAACTTAGGACCTCTGGAAGAGCAATCAGTGCTCTTAACTGCTGAACCATCTCTCCAGCCCCATGTTAGTGCATTTTTATGTGATAATTTTTCTTTTTCCCAGCAAGCTCCCAAATAAATGAGACAGAGACTATAAGATTTATTTGGTCAAACTTTACAGCATAATAGCTGAGCAGTTATTGATCTACTGTATTCCTCTAAGCTAGCCTGGCTACATCCCAGCCAAAATCCATGTGATCATTGCATTTTAGTATTGGTTGGCTCTTTCAGCTCTAGGTGTGTTCCCATGATGTCTCCTTGACCTGTTTCTCACAGTGAATCCCCTCTTCCTTTCTCTCACTGTTTATCCCATGGCTGGGATGGGAAGACCAGCCCTATTCTCTGTGCTGCTCAGCCATTGGTAGATCAGCTTTTATTGACAAATCAGGGAATAACTTGGAGCAATGTTTACACAACACTGAGGGAGGAGATACTTAGAATAAGCATTACAATGCCATGTCCAGATTGCAAGCAGATATGGAAACAAATCAGCATAAGAATAATAAAGGATCATCTTTACACAGTATAGTGTAACATTATGCATACATATTCGTTTTACATCCTTTACCCTGGGTTTAAAGTTCCCTCAGACAGAGGGAACTCTCCCTAATGGCAGAGTTCTTCTTCAAGTAGACTGTGGGGTGGGAACGTGGTCATCACAGCTATGTCCCTAATTCTAGCCTGTTTGCTCAATACAACTAAGATCACATTGGTTTTATTGACAAGCACAACACCCTATGAATGTAAGGAATCAGTTGATAACGATCTTTGACTGGAGGAGTTTCAGGTTTAGTAGAGAACAAAAGCACAGGATTTGTGAGTACTAAAATATGTGATGTTATTAGATAGTATCCTTCATCTGCTATGGAAGAGGCCAGAGAGGAAGAGGAAAGACAGGGTGCTGGGAAGACTGGTTAGACAGTAGCTATGGAAGAAGAGGACAGGGACATGCATGCACAGCATCCATGTTGAACATCCCTTTGTATTGTTTCTGTATTTCTGGTTGTATAGTTGTTTCCTTGAGAAATATGCTGTTAAGCCATCAGCTGTTTGGCCTGGGTTTTTCAAATTCTCCCTAATTTTAAATTATATTATTACTGTGAGAGGGTGTGCATGTGCCCAGTTTGTGTGCAGGGGTCAGCAACAAGTTTCAGGAGTCAGTTCTCTCCTGCTGTGTACAGCTCAGGGATTAAACTCAGGTTGGCAGCTTGGGCACCAAATGCTTTTATCCGTTGAGCCATCTTGCCAGACCCTTCAGTTCTTCCTGTTTTTAACAAAAGTTAGAAATGAAATAAACTGGTCTAACGATGCTTTGGGATGAAAAGAAAGGACATTGATTTGTAGAATGTTCTCTGTTTTTGATCTAGAGAGATTTATTATTTATACATATGTGTGTCTAAGTTTGGGAAGGGCCACCAGAAGAGGACATTAGATTTCTTGGAGCTTTATTTACAGGCAGTTGTGAGCTGCCTGGTATGGATACCAGGATCTGAACTTAGGTCCTTTGGAAGAGCTTTCTTGACTGGTGAGCCATCTCTGCACCCTCTCTGGAAATACTCAATAGCTTCAGTGTCAGAAGCTTTAGAACTTTCTCCTTCCTTCCTTCTGGTTCTCCCTCCTCCCTCCCTCCTGGTTTCCCTGCTCCCTCCCTCCCCTCTGCCTTCCTGGTGCTGATCCCACTCTCTAACTATATTACAGCCCCTGATCCACGGCTCTCCAAACACTTTGAAGTCCCTGGCTGCGTTTTACAGCACAACTAGACCAATAATCACTCTTACTCCTGCTTTGAAGTTTGCTGTCAGGTCAGGTTAAACACTGGTGGAGGACTGGCTCCTTTGACTTAATTAAACCTTAATTAATGTTTCTGGTCCTGACAGTAGGATTATTGGTTAAGTATTAGCTGGGGAGTTTAGTGACAGTGATCAGGAAGGAAGAAGTGCACAGTACTTTCCTACTCTTCTTAGACACTGTCACCCCATTATAGAACCCTCAATTCTTGTCTTCCTTCCTGTATAGATTCATTAAAATGTGTTTTAATGCCTAAAGGGCTAAAGCTTAAAGGGCTGGTTTTTTTCTCCTTGATGTTGTGACTAGCACCCTTAAACCTACCTAGACATCCCTCAACACAGAGGATGTCACAGACCCTGTATCGCCATGCCCAAGGGCCTTGTACTGTCAACCTTTGCTTCTAACTCCATCTCACACTTCTTGCTCCTCCAGTGCAATTGGACTGTCTCAGTATACCTGACATTATGGGGTTTTGTTGTTGTTGTTTGTGGTTTGTCTTTAATGGGGAGGGGTATGCTTTGGATTAAGTCTGGGCTTTGTGCATGCTAAGCATGCATTATTCTACCTTGGGATTCCTTTCTCCCCAGAACTGCCCTGTTAGACCTCCTGTTTGATGGCAGAAGCTAATGCTAATGCTTCTGTTGGAATTGTGTCTTTATCTGCTGCTAACAGAACTCTGCTCATTCTGGGTTCCTTTATGCCGTCTGACACATGCACACAGGTCTCCCCTGCTGGGTTCTGTGTTTAGCCTTTTCTACCAGCATCTAGAACCCAGCTTCTTCCAGAGGCAAGGCTTTTGTGAACTTCTAGCTGAGGAATATGTAAGGAACAGTGTGGGTGGTAGCTCTGTCCTGGAGATAGACTTGAGATCCGGCTCAGCTCTGTGCTTATTAACTGTGGACCCCAGGCAGCTACTTAATAAGTATCCGTATCCAAGTATGATAAATGAGCAATTTATCAGCCCCTGATAAGGGGAGAATTACTTGTTGTCAGTGGCCATGATTACAGTAGGTCCCTGCTAAAGTACCACTTCCTCTCGGGAGTTTTCCATCAACCTGGTTAGAGACGGCACCATCTCAGGAGCTTTGTGGGACCTGGCTGGCCACACCAGTGGCTCTCATGACCTGCTGCCACCAGTCCCACTTAGTTGTCTGCAGATATTATCTTCCCTTCTATGTCGAGAAGGCTGCAAGAATGGCACCCTCCCTTACCTTTAGCCCAGGGCCTCACCTAGCCCAGCTGCAGGGGATGGGCAAGGTAGAGGAAGGGAGCAAGTGCTGCTAAAACATCCCACAGCACTCAGGACATCTCCTCACAACAAAGAATTAAACAGAACAAACTGTTAGCGGTGCTGAGATTGCAAAGTCTGACCAAGACAGAAATCATGCCAGGTGCATACAAAGTAATGGAGCGTGTGTACTAAGTTTTTAACAAATGAGAATAATTGGGGTCGGAGCTATAACTCACTTGGCAGAGTGCTTTCCTGGCATGCTTGAAGCCTTAAGTTATCCCCAGAACCACGTAAAGCCATGGTTATCAAGCCATGGTTGTCGTCTCAGTACTCGAGAGGTGGAGTTGGAAGGTTCAGAAGTTCAAGGTCATCCTTGGCTATAGAGGGAGTTTGAGGCTTCAGGTTCATCCTGGGCACACCAGACCCTGGTTTTGTTTTTGTTGTTTTGCTTTTTAAAGATGAAAATCCTGCAGGATGAGACCCTGGTTGTAGCCAGTTCTTTGAAGTAGACACGGCACCATGGCTAGTGTCAAATGAGTCTCGCTATAGCAAGGCTTTGTGCACGTTTGTTTATTGATGCTGAGAATGGAGCCCAGGGCCTCTTGTGCTAGGCGAATGCTCCATCTCTGATGTGTTTCTCAGTGATACTTAACTCTTGTTGCTACCACCAGAAGGGTTCTATCATTATGCTAATTTTACAGTTTTAGAAGCCAGGCCCTAGAGAGGTTAAGTCCTTTGCCCAAGACCACAAAATGAACAGGTTGAGCGCAGGAGGATTTTAACTCAGATTACCTGACTTCTTAGTAGTACAACTGTTTATTTGGTAGGGGAATTGGGCTGGGGGAAGTAGCTTTTGAGATAGGATCTCATGTTAGCCCAGGCTGGACTCAAATTCAGCAATCCTTCTGCCTCATACTCCCAAGTGTTGGGATTACAGGCATGCATCACTCTGCCTGACATTTTTTGTTTGTTTGTTTGTTTGTTTATTGACAGGGTTTCTCTGTGTAGCCCTGGCTGTCTTAGAACTCACTCTGTAGACCAGGCTGGCCTCAAATTCAGAGATCCACCTGCCCCTGGCTCCTGAGTGCTGGAATTACAGGCATGCACCACCACTGCCTGGCTATGCCTGACTTTTTAATTAATTGTTTTTGTTATGGGTATACCTGGCCTTTAGGGAATACCTCACTCATGACACAAAATGCTAAGAGCAAGAGTAGCAGTGCTAGCTAGCCACTTAAAAGCACTTCCTGTGTGTCCCTCCTGCTGAGTTCTTCCCAAGTGTTATCTGATTTGCACACACAGTTTTGAAATAGCTACTGGTCTGTTTGTCTCTGACTGGGGTGTCTAGCACAGTCTTCTATTTTACCTTTGGGTTACATGGATTACAGGCATGCTTTCACATTCAGAGTTGGGGAAGCACAGGCATAGAGAGGCTCAGCTGACTGAAGCCCAGCATTAGTAACGGTGGACATGGTGTTGAGTATGCAGCATTGTGACCAACCTCACGCCCTTAACTGACCACAAGCCTGCTTCCTGTTCCAAAGATTTGTGGATCGAAAGTATGTGCCACCAAACCTGGATCCCTTTCACATTTTGGATGGGGAGATGGGGACATCCTCTTGGAGACAGGGAGGAGGAGGAATGGGCTGAGGAACTGTGGGGGGTGGGGCTGGGGGGGATAATGACTGCACTGATAAAAATATAAAAGCAATAAATAAAATAAACATTTTCAAATCAATAAACGCAGAGTTTCGAGTTGTAGGCAGCAGTTTGTGTCCAAAGACCTAAAGCTTAAAGCCTAAGGAGCATTCAGACCGGGCTGAAAAGGAAGACATTTAAAATTCATTAACTGGGCCAGTGAGAGGGATCAGTGGGTAATGGTGCTTGCTGCTAACATGAGTTTGATTCCTGGGACCCACACATGGTTGAAAGAGAAAATCAACTTTTAAAAGTTGTCCTCCGCTCAGCATGGTGGCACATACCTCAGATCTCAGCACTTGGGAGGCAGAGGCAGGCAGATCTCTGAGTTCGAGGCCAGCCTGGTCTACAGGGTAAGCTCAAGGTCAGCCAGGGCTACACAGAGAAACCCTGTCTCAAAAAACAAAACAATAAAAAAAGAAGTTGTCCTGACTTCCCCATGTGTTCCATAGCATGTGTGGGACAAGCACACATGTATGTGTGTATGTGTGTATGTATGTATGTATGTATGTATGTATGTATACACACACATGTACATAGAGGCCTTGAACTCATAGACAGCTCTTGCCTCTGCCTCCTTGGTGTTGGGATTAAAAGTGTGTGCCATCCTGCCCGTCCCCAGTACAATTTTTTAAAAGTATTTTCTTTTTTTTTTTTGGTTTTTCGAGACAGGGTTTCTCTGTGTAGTCTTGGCTGTCCTGGAACTCACTCTGTAGGCCAGGCTAGCCTCGAACTCAGAAATCCACCTGCCTCTGCCTCCTGAGTGCTGGGATTAAAGGCGTGCGCCACCACTGCCCGGCTTTAAAAGTATTTTCATCTGTGTGTACTTGACTGGAGACTGGATCAGTGTTGGCTGTCTTCCTCTGCTGCTCTCCATTTCCCTCACCTCATCTCTGCCTCCCCCAGCGCCAGGGCTGTTGATGTCCACAGTGGCTTTCCCGAAGGCACTATGATATGCACAGCAAATAGTCCCCACTGAGCCACCTCTCCAGCCCGAAGTTGGTTTTTGTAATGAAATTTCGTAAGAAAAGCAGAATATTTTTATCTGGTATGTGTACATGTTTGTATGTGTGAGCACTCGGGTTCCATGGCTCCGAGTGTGGTGGACAGGATGACCTCCGGTGGAGGTCTTGGCCTCCACCGTGTTTGAGACAGGGTTTCTTAGGCTGGGGCTCCTGAGCACACCAGGCTGTCTGACTTGTGGACTTGCCCGGGTTCTCCCTTGTCTCCCTCCCATCTTGCAGTAGGAATGCTGGGATTGCACACATGAGCAACTGCTTCAGGCTTTACGTAGGTGCATTACTTACTCCTCTGTTACTGTGAAAAATACCATGACTGAAAACAACAAATAGAAAAAAGAGTTTACTCTGGTTTATGGTTCTAGAGGGAGAGTCCGTAATGGCAGGAAGCGTGGAAACAGACAGCCAAATCATGAAGCTGGGAGATCACATATCAGGAGCAAACACGAGCAGGCGAGTAAGCTAGAAGTGGGGTGAGATTATAAACTTTCAAGGCCTGCTCCCAGTGATGTACATCCTCCAGCAAGGCCAACACACACACACACACACACACACACACACACACACACACAATCTCACTGAGATCCACCTGCCTCTGTGTCTCTAGTGCTGGGACTAAGGGCTACAATTCTTAAAGGTTCCATAAACTCCCCAAATAGTGTCACCAGCTAGGGACTAGATAATCAGATACATGAGCCTGTGGGGGACAGTTCTCATTCAAACCTCTGTTGAGTTCTTGGAGTCTGAACTAGGGCTCTCATGTGTGGAATCACTCTATCCACCAAGACCATCCCCAGCTTGGACGTTCCTACTGCAACATATTTCTTAGCAGAATTGTGTTGTAAACTATAAGCTAATAATGTCTAGAAACAGCAACTTCAATTAAATGGATATCCATGGAGTTAAACATGAATAACAGTTCATTATGTTTGAGAAATGACATTTTCTCTAAATTCTTTCTAACTCATCATACTCCTTTCTCTTTTTCCATTAACTCTTTTTCCAGGTGAAAGACCAAAGAAACCCATTCCTCTTCAGGATCAGACTGTCAGAGATGAGAAAGGAAGGTACAAACGCTTTCACGGAGCCTTTAGTGGCGGCTTCTCTGCTGGTTACTTCAATACCGTCGGCTCAAAGGAAGGTACGATTCTGCAGAGAACTCTTCAAGCATGTGAATGAGAGTGCTCAAGTTCCCCTCCTGGGTTTTGTCTGTGTAACTGAGTCTCACCAGGTAGCTCAGGCCAGTCTGGAAATCTAGACTCTCCCACCTCAGACTCCCGAGTGCTGGGCTATCAGGCATGAGTCTCATGTCCAGATCCCCTCCTGACTTTAAAAAATAAAATTGTTGGTACATACGCCATAGAGTACAGAAATATTCTTTGAAGATCTGGGTTGCTCCCAGAGTTGACTTACACACGCTGTTGGGTGCAGCCTGACAGTGAAGGACCTATGTCCTACTTTGTGGAAAATGGAGAGATTCCAGCCAGGTAGCTAAAGCCAGATAGTGACTTCCCTCATTTTGCTTTGCCCTGAGTACCTCAGGCAGACACCCAGGTAAT
Source organism: Rhynchomys soricoides (assembly GCA_019843965.1). Classification (NCBI taxonomy): domain Eukaryota; kingdom Metazoa; phylum Chordata; class Mammalia; order Rodentia; family Muridae; genus Rhynchomys; species Rhynchomys soricoides. Next base: position 24,707 of record JADRCH010013779.1, on the reverse strand, counting down.
CACTGGTTGTACCTCTGACCTGGTGACTAAGAAGGTCAGACGTCACAGGTATTTTGCAGATGAGGCAACTGGGGGTCATAGGGGTTTTAGAGCCGGGATAGCATCAGAACTGCCCAGGAATTATTTAACACTGACTGTACATACCTGCTACTACTTGCTTATGACCTGGAGAAAAATAAATTAAAATGTCACACTACATTGCATAATCAATTCTGTAATTAAATGTTTTCTTTCTTTTCTTTCTTCCTTCCTTCCTTTTTTTTTTTTTTTTTTGAGACAGGGTCTCACTATATAGACCAGGCTAATCCAGCACTTGTGATATAGACCAGGCTATAGCTCCCATCTGCTCTGCCTCCTGAATGCCCAGATTACAAGCATGCACTGCCCGATTAACTGAAAGTTATCTTACTTAGGGGCTGGGAATAGAACCCAGGACCTCACTTCAGGCTAAAGCAGACGTTCTAACACTGAGCTACATCCCTAGTCTGGTCTACCAAATGAGTTCCAGGCTGGCCAGGCCTTTGTAATGAGACTCCATCTTTTTTTAAAGATTTATTTATATGAGTCCACTGTCGCTGTCTTCAGACACACAGCAGAAGAGTACATCGGATCCATTACAGATGGTTGTGAGCCACCATGTGGGTGCTGGGAATTGAACTCAGGACCTCTGGAAGGGCAGTCAGTGCTCTTGACCGCTGAGCCATCTCTCTAGCCCAACGAGATGCCATCTTAATAAACAAATGCAAACAAACAACAGACGAAATACTGTCTAGGATCATAAGATTCTAAACTCCTTTTCTTCCAGGATGGACACCCTCTACCTTTGTGTCTTCAAGACAGAACAGGGCAGACAAATCTGCTCTTGGACCTGAAGATTTTATGGATGAAGAGGTGGGTCAGGCAGTGACGGTGTCCTTGCTTATGGTGCCTTCTCTCTCCCCAGAAAGCTCGCGTAAGCTTTCCTTCCTGTCTGAGGCCTTACCTCTGTGATGTTATAGTCGTGCCCTGTGTGCCTGTCAGTGGCTTCTTCATCACTCAGATGTCTGTGTAGGGGACACTGGGACAGTTTCTGAAGTCAGAGATGTCATGTAAAAGCAAATGTATTTGGAGATCTCTAGTTGTCCCTAACTCAGTGTCATGGTGCTGAGCCTGTGGCTTTTCACAGGAACCCTGAAGCACCCTGTGGTTTTAGGAACAGTAAGCTAGCTAAAATTAAATTCCCACTGCCTTGAAACCTGGGCATAGATTCATCCATGTGCACAGTCAAGTGCAATTCAACAAGCTGTAAGCTACCAGGAGGAGGAGGAGCCCCTGGGTCTTGCCATGTAGCTGAGGCTGGCTCTGAACTTGCAACCCTCCTGCTCCAGCCTTCCCTAGTGCTAGGATCACAGATTGCTACCACATCTGACTTCCCTCTCTCTTTAAATTTTGATTATTTATTTACTGTATAGGGATGTTTTGTCTGCATGTATCTGTGTACACATCAGAAGAGGACATCAGATAGCATGGGACTACAGTTACAGATGGTTGTGAGCTGCTATACAGATGCTGGGAATTGAACCCAGGATCTCTGGAAGAGCATCCAGTGATCTTAACCACTCAGCCATATTTCCAGAACCCAGACTTCTCTCTTTCTCTTTGCATGTTTACAGGAAACTGATCTCTATTTAAAACTTGGTCGTGTGTGTTCGTACAAATGCATTTGGTGTGTGTGTCTCTGTGTGTGTTAGTATAGTGCATTTGGTGTGTGTGTAGTGGAAGTGCATTTATTTTGTGTGTTTCTGTATTAGTACAAGTGCATTTGTGTGTGTTAGTCCAAGAGCATTTGTGTGTATGTTAGTCCAAGAGCATTTGTGTGTATGTTAGTCCAAGAGCATTTGTGTGTATGTTAGTCCAAGTGCATTTGTGTGTATGTTAGTCCAAGTGCATTTGTGTGTATGTTAGTCCAAGTGCATTTGTGTGTATGTTAGTCCAAGTGCATTTGTGTGTATGTTAGTCCAAGTGCATTTGTGTGTGTGTATAAACTACTTCTGTTTAATTTTCTTCTTTGAAGGATCTTAGTGAATTTGGGATAGCACCTAAAGCAATTGTTACCACGGATGATTTTGCTTCCAAAACCAAAGACAGAATACGGGAGAAGGCCAGGCAGCTGGCAGCTGCTGCAGCCCCTATTCCTGGAGCCACGCTGCTTGATGACCTCATCACACCAGCAAAGTGAGCTTGGGGGGGAGGGGGTTGTTCCTGGCATGGGTGCTTTGCACATGTGTGGATATCTTTCTCGGGGATAGCTCAGCTGCAGGCACAGGTGCTGTCTGACTAGCAGACTAAGTGAAGGGGTTTCACTCAGAGTGTCTCCCTTTATCCCTTCAATGGAAGGCTGTTAGGGACTGGGGTGGCTTCCCTTCCTCACCTTCCTCACAGGCCTTGTGGGTTCTGTCCTGCCTGCACCCTTCCTCTCCCTCCTCATCGTCCCTCCCTTCCCCCTTCCCCCCTTCCTTCCTCTCATCTCCCCCCTCCCACCTTCCCTCCCCTTCCCTCTCCTTTTCTTTCTCTTCACCCTCAGCTTGAGGACAATTTTATTAGTTTAAAAGATATATTTATTCCCTTCCCGCAAGCAAGGTGTAAACCTCAGTAGTTGCCCAGAGAATGAGAATAGAGGAGAAAACAGGGACAGAAAGAGCCAAGGCCTTAAAGCTGGTTTGGAGAGCAGACACAGGATGGGGAGGGGAGCCTTCCAGGAGGAATAAGGAAGAGCAAGGCCTGAAGTGCTAGGGAGAGCATGCTTAGAGAAGAGGTAGAAGAAAAGAACTTATGCTTTTCTAGTTAAGTGGGCAGACTTATGGAGCTGCATGGTTGTTACCTGACTTTTGATTTCTGTATACTTTGTCTTCTGTTCCTGGGTGTGGGGCCTGATTAGAATTTCCTGGTGTCCCTGGGCCACAGGCTTCCTTGACAAGAACTTACTAGAGTCTCTACGGGCTCATCTCAAAGGCCAAAGTGGTAGATGTGTGTCTCCCCTAGTTCAAATGTGCCCCCAAGCCCGCAGGCTGGCCCATTGTACTGTAGCCACAGGATGGGCAGCGACAAGGCAGGCAGAGGAGCTAGAGCAGGAGTTGTTTACTAACAGTGAAGTTCACTGTCAGTGTTTCCATACCCTGTCTAGATTGTCTGTTGGCTTTGAATTGCTAAGAAAAATGGGTTGGAAGGAAGGGCAAGGAGTCGGCCCACGGGTGAAGAGAAAGGCGCGCCGACAGAAACCGGGTAAGCCTGCTTGAGGCCCCTTCTGCAGCCCACATTCTGGTTTGTTTGTTTAGTTTTGTCTTGTGAGACAGGATGGAAGTCTGCAGTTCAGGCTGCCTGGAGCTCTCTGTGTAACTCAGGCTGGCCTCAAACTCGTGATTTTCCTGCTTCAGCCTCCTGAGTGCTGGGCTTATAGCTGTGAGCCATGACCCTTAACTACAGCATAGCTTTTTAAAAAAGGACTTCTTTATTACTAGCTGGGCATGATAGCACACACCTCTAATCCCAGCACTTGAGGTGCTGTGCAGACCACATATGTGCAGGTGCCCTGGGAGGCCAGAAGAGAGCGTCGAGGCCCTGGAACTGGAGTTAACAGATAGTTTTGGGCTACCATGTATGTCCTGGGATTGGAACCCATGTCCTCTGTATGAGTAACAGATGCTTTTAGCCACTGAGCTACCTCTCCAGCCCCACAGCATGTGTTTGAATGCTGCATATTCCTAGAAATAGACCACTGAATCAGGTAGCATACACATAGCTTAAGGTTGTAGGTATCATGCACAGTAACTTCTGGAAGGATTGTACAGGTTCACATTCTTACCAGGAGTGCAGATGTTTGCTTTCCAACCACACCTTAACTGAATCGCAGAGTCACAGGTCAATATTACTGTTTCATCCTCCTTCTTCATGTATGTATGCATGTATGCATGTATTTATGCTGAGGATTGAACCTAGGGCTTTACATATCCCAGGCAAGGACCATATCACTGAGCAACACTAAACTTCCAGCTTAACATTATGATTATCCGCTCTTTCCATGTCCTCTGTGTCCCCAGACTGTGAGTGAACTCTTTGAAGGCAGGAGTAATGTCTTTTGGGTCCCTGCAGTACATTATCGGAACACATGTGGATTAGGCCTGGTGTCCACCCAGGCCCTAAGGCTACAGCACCTTTACAAGTGCAGCCATGTGCCTCTGGTGAGTGTCAGCCACTCGGGATTTATTTTTACTTGCTCATGACTAATGCCTTTGGGATCTCTTTTGTAGATCCTGGTGTTAAGATCTATGGCTGTGCATTGCCACCTGGAGGCTCCGAAGGGTCTGAGGTATGTCACTGTAGAGCGTGCTGCTTCATGCTGGTGAAATTTTAGGGTCACAAACTGGGAATGTAGCTCAGTGGTTGAGCCTAGCATATGCAAAGCCTTGGGTATGATCCCTATTACTGAGAGAAAATAAAAAATTGCCAGGCATGCTGGTGCACAGCAATAGGTAGTCTGAGGCAAAAAGAAAAGTCTCAAGGTCTAGACTGGCCTGCGCTACACAGTGAGACTCTGCCTCAGAAAACAGTAGGATGGCTCAGTGGGCAAAGGTGCTTGCTGCCAAACCTGGCCATCCGAGTGTGATCCCTGGGACCTAGGTTGTCCTTTGACCTCTACATACACTACATACATACTACATACACACACAATTTCTCTCTCTCTCTCTCACACACACACACACATACATACATACATAAATGTAATAAAAATTTCAATAGCTGGGCCCTGGTGGCGCACGCCTTTAATCCCAGCACTTGGGAGATAGAGGCAGGCGGATTTCTGAGTTCAAGGCCAGCCTGGTCTACAGAGTGAGTTCCAGGACAGCCAGGGCTATACAGAGAAACCCTGTCTCAAAAAAACAACAACAAAAAAAAATGCAACAAGAACAAAAACCCTAACCAGACAAAATACCCAAGCAAACAGATAAATAAATCAATAGCAAGGTCACGAGCCATTTTAGGTCCCACGGTCTTGGCGTAACTGTACCCTAAAGCTGTCGTTACTATGTCAGCTGATACGGTCAACGACTTGCTAGCACTGTAGCTATCCCAACTCTCTTATTTATTGATTAATTGGCTGATCAATTGAGACAAGGTCTCACTATACAGCTCTGGCTGATCTGGAACTCACTGTGTAGACCAATCTACACAGTGATCGGCTGGCCTTGAGCTCACAGAGATCCTTGTGCTTCTGCCTCCCAATTGCTGGGATTAAAGTTGTGCACTACCTGGGGTTAGGAGGTGCTGGAGAGATGGCTCAGTGGTTAAGAACACTGTCTGCTCTTCCCGAGGTCCTGAGTTCAATTCCCAGCAACCACATGGTGGCTCACAACCATCTATCCTGAGATCGAATGGCATGCAGGTATATACACGGATAAAGCACTCATATACATAAAATAAATAAATAAAATCTAAAAAAAAGAAAAGAAAATGTTGTGCACTACCATGCCCTGCCTGTTCTTATTTATTTAATTTTTGTGGTGGGGTTTAAAACCAGGGCCTTGCATGCTAAGAGTTCGCTGTACCTTTGAGCCACACTCTTGCCTTTGTTTCAGTCTTTTCTTTCTTTTTCTTTTTTTTTGTTTGTTTGGTTTTTTGAGGCAGGCCTCTGTGTGTGTGTGTGTGTGTGTGTGTGTGTGTGTGTGTGTGTATGTGTAACAGTCCTGGCTGGAACTTGCTCTATAGATTAGGTAGGCCTCTAACTCACAGAGATCTGCCTGCCTCAGGCTCCCAGCTGAGATTAAAGTCATACACATGCCACCACTGCCTGGCTAGATTCTTCTGTGTGTGCAGGTGCCTACTGAGGGCAGAAGACGACGCCAGATGCCCTGGAACTAGAGTTAACGTTGAGTGCAAGCTGCCTGATGTGGGTGCTTGGAACTGAATCCTGGTCCTCTGCAAAAGCAGAGAATGCTCTTAATGGCCGAACCATCTCTCCAGCCTCTGCTTAGAGCAGTGGTTCTTAACCTGCAGGTTGTGACCCCTTTGGGGGTTGAACAACCTTTTCATAGGGGTCGAATATCAGATATTTACATTTCAATTCACAACGGTAGAGTCCTGAAGTAGTTTTAATTAGTATTAAGAGTAAGTAGTAAATGATATTTAACAACAAAAAATATATAATCTTGTAGTTGGGGTCACCACAATGTGAGGAGCTGTATTAAAGGACCAGGTCGAAGCTTTAAGAAGGTTGAGAACCACTGGTTTCTAGTCTCACCGTGACATTGCTTTTCTTAGTATCATTTTTTTTCCCCCAGGGATGGGATCTGGTCATTCATGGCAGCAGAAATACAAGCCTGGCAACTGTTTTGTTTGAAATTAATCACTGAACTCTAAGAGGACTTGACACCTGATAGTGACTCACCTTAATTCCTTCTCAAACACTTGAAATAGGATGAAGATGATGACTACTTACCTGACAGTGTGACTTTTGCTCCTAAAGACGTCACGCCTGTGGATTTTACACCCAAAGATAATGTACATGGGTTGGCCTACAAGGGCCTGGACCCCCACCAAGCATTGTTTGGAATGCCAGGAGAACACCTGAATCTTTTTGGTGGAGCATCTGAGGGGACCAGCCATCTTCTTGGAGATGTTGGACTGAGTAAAGGAAGAAAACTGGGCATTTCTGGCCAGGTAAAAGTTTCTGTGTTGTAAAAGCAGAAACACTGATAAATAAGTATACTTCCCATGGTAGATTAGTCAATAGTAGGTACTTTATTTGCTCAGTGAGGACTTTAAAGCCCTATCCTGCCTCCCCACGAATCCCCCCTCTCGCTCTCTTTCTCTCTCCCCCTTTCTGTCTCTCTTTGTCTATCTCTGTTTCTTTCTCTTTCAGTTCTGGGGGCTTGTCTAGTGTATGCAAGGCCCTGTGTTCGAGCCCCAGCACGGAAAGAGAGAGATAGAGACAGAGACACAGACAGACAGACAGACTCAGGGCCTTGCATACAGTAGGCAGGTACTTTTTCACAGAGCCATATGCTAGTCCCAGATTCAGTTTCTCTGAAGGTCCTTTGGGGGGCACCTGTGGTGTTTGCCATCCTAATTCTAACAAGGGTGCCCAAGAGCCTGTGGTGTCCTTGGTGGAAATCCGTGTTCCCAGCTGGAGACCTGTTTTCCCATCCTGGTGGGGCCAAGCAGAAAAGTACCTTTCCAATACATTGATTTGGTCTAATTGCAATTGGGGGCCGTAAGATGGTCCAGCAGATAAATGAAGCTGCTTCGTTCTGAGCTAAGCCTCCCCTCGCTACTGCACACCCTGAGTCAGGGCACCTGGGTCATTTTGACTTGGAGGTTTTGTCCTTTTGGAGCTTTCTGTTGCCCACCTTCTCAAATGACTCAAAGGTTCTTAAAAAGAAAGTGATCCAGTGTGGTGGTGCATTCCTTTAATTCCTGTACTCGGGAGGCAGAGGCAGAGGCAGATGGACCTCTGTGAATTCCAGGACAGCCTGGACTACATGAGAGCAAGTTCCAAGACAGTCAGGGCAACATAGTGAGATTTTATCTTAAAAAGAAAAAAAAGTTGGTTACTTTTTTTCATTCTTTCTTTGGATGCCTTTTCTATTCTTCCAACAAAAAGTCAACTTACTGCAGGCTGTTTCCCACAAGAGTTCAGACCTTGGCTGTGCTGATCAGAGACCGACAGAAGTGTCTGCCATTTTCTTTTCAGAGGCCCATTTCTGTCTGTTCATGGCTGTGTGGGTGTTCTTCCTGTCTGCTTGTTCTGGCCTCTGATGCTGGGGCCGGAAGATTGTGCCAGTGCTACAGTGTGACATTTGCCTCTGGTCACTGCTTTTCAATAGACCTGAGATCTTCTAATCTAGGTTTCCCATTTGCTTCTCTCCCAGTGATCTGCAAGTGTACGTGTGTCCGTTGGATCTTTAATACAGCTTAGCCCTGCAATGCAGACAGACCCTCCCGCCTGTTAGCTCTGTTTGGAACCTTGTGTTTTGCAGGCTTTTGGTGTAGGTGCCCTGGAAGAGGAAGATGATGACATCTATGCCACAGAAACTCTATCCAAGTATGACACTGTGCTGAAGGATGAGGAGCCTGGAGATGGCCTCTATGGCTGGACAGCTCCCAAACAATACAAAAATCAGAAAGGTACTTCTTGGCAGCCCAGATGTAGGACTGGTTGTTAGGCTCTTGGGAAGAAAGGGGCGCAGGCTCTGGTACTGGCATGTCAGACTCTGTAGAGGAGAGGGTTGTCAATGATGCAGGATGTGGGGCTGAGAGATGGTTTAGTGGACAGGGGCACTGGATGCTCTTGCAAAGACCTGGGTTTGGTTCCCAGCATCCACACTGTGGTTCACAGCCATCTATAACTCCAGTTCCAGGGCATTTCATGCTCCCTTCTGGCCTTTACAGGCCTTAGGCATACACATGGTACATATGCATACATTTAGGTAAAACACCTATAAACATCAAACAAAAAGAGATAACCAAAAAAATATGCAGGGTGAGAAACAATGGAAACTGATACAGTGGCTTGTTCTTATAATTCTAGCACTTGGAAAGCTGAGGCAGGAGGATTGCTTTGAGTTTGAGGCCTGCCTTATAGTGTATAGGATATAAGAAAGAAATGGGGTTTAAGCCACAGCTAAAGCCAGCAGTGAAGATGGGATGTACTAGGGAGCTGGAGAGGCTTGCGGCCAGGAGAGGACTGACTGTGTGGCTTGGTGCCATGTTGTGGTCAGACAGCAGTGAGGACTCAGAGTTCAGGGAACTGGAAGATTCAGCCAATTTAAACAGCAGGCCAGAAGACCAGGTTTGGGACAGGTGACAGTGCCAACAGTCTGTAGCACAACAGAGCTCAGCTAACCTGCTCCCTGTCCCTGAGGCCTTAAAAGGCTCTTATCTGCAATCAGACAAGGTCGCTCACCTAACCTTTTTTTTTTTGTAGTTAAGCCCAGGCTGGTCTCAAAGTTGTGCTCTGTCTGCCTCCACCTCCCAGGTGCTGCAATTACAGATGTGATTATTATAAATATTGGCATCTTTCAACATGACTTAAATCTCCAGACAGAGTCTGTGGTGATTCAGGTCCCTTAGTTAAACTGCCACTCCAGTCTTGCTTTCTAGAAATGCAGGGGAGTAGACAGGGTGGAGAATCGGGACTGTCTAATACAGTCAGTCAGCACAGTGCCCTAAATTCTGTCACAGTACCCCCCAATGCCCAAACGATATACAATTTCACATATTATAAATTAGAAATGTGATTGTCTATGTTACATAGCCAATGTATTGATACCATTGACGATATATTACATGTTAATTATATAATAATGTAAGATACTAATTACTAATTGAGTATACTCTAGACATTAATGGGTGAATGAAATTAATTAATAGTTATCTTAATTATATCAGTAACCAATGTTTAAGTTAACTAAATTATTAACATCTTACAGTAGTTGGTAGTTTGCAGTAACATACACTCTAGTCCGCTTTCCAAGACAAATCTTTCACTTTTCCTGAATATAGAACCTTTGTTCTGCTGGTGAGTTTGGGATATTCTGTCTCTCTTTTTTAATTTGCATGTATGTATCTTCTTCTAACTGGGTGAATATATCGTTTCTAGCTGATTTTCCTCCAGCAGTTACTGAGGCTGGAATGAGTCTTCTGTGCACCCACTTAGCCTGCCACATGCTTGCGTCTGCAGCCGGAGGACCATCCCCTGATCCAGTCAGATGGCGTTGGTCACTCAGTTTCCTTAGTTTGTGGTCTTATCTGTCTACTGTTAGCATTTCATTTGCAACAACGATTTGTCCCAGGGCGAGTTCACAGCTGACCTGGTTGTGTTGCCTAGGAGCCTTATTTGGGCTGTTGCTAAGGAAACCTGGACACAGCCATCCTGGGGCGCTGTGTGAGAAATGACCCTTGCAGTTGGGAATCCTTCTTTTGACACTAGCTGGCTTTTCTTGAGAAATTTCATTCCAAATAATAGCCACCCGAGGTTGCTTTGGTAGGGAGGGAGAGAACAGCTTTATGGGATCATTTTAGATCAAGTTTTTAGATGTTTCCAGTAAGAGTCCTTGGGCTCCTGACGAGGCGACACATCATGGCGGTAGCCTGTGCAGAGGCTGTTTTGCTGACGTCCTTGCTTTGAAGACAGTCTGGGTGCTTGTCTTGGGAGTCCGAGGCAGTGTCTGAGCTGTCTGGGTGGCTGGGCAGTGGAGGGCAGTTTGAGCTGAGCCTCACGGTGTCAACAAAGGGGTGAGAATTTGAATGCCACTTGGTCCCCAAATGCTCATTCCCAGTGACCTCACCCAGGGCGCGGTTTATGCTCCGGAAAATAAGAAGCCTCTTGTCTCACTTAACCATCTCAGCTTCTGGAATTAATCAGTGATGTCATTTTGTAGAACCTGAGAGAGATCTTCGATATGTTGGCAAAATTTTGGAAGGATTTTCCTTGGCTTCTAAACCTTTATCTTCAAAGAAAGTAAGAAAACCTTTCCATTCAAATTATTTTATTTGTTTGGTACTTATAGTGTTTATTTTAATATTTATATGTTTTTAAATATTTCTAATTTCATTAATTAATTGAGCTTTATCACCGTACTTATGGAAATCTGGTATTTCTTTATGCATAGTCCTCTGTTAACAGATTTTAGAAGAAAGCTATGTGTGATGCGACAGGTCTGTAATCCTAGCACTTGGGAAACTGCGGCAGGACAATCATATTCTGAGGCAGCCTGGGAAACTAAGATCCGATTTCAAAAAGGGGAAGGGGGCTCCACACAGCCCAGCCAATAAAGTACTCAAGACATGAATTCAGTTCCCAAACCCGTGTCAAAAAAGCTGGTGCAGTGGCTGTACTCATCATCCAGTGCATGGAAGGTTCCAGAGGCTCACTGGCCAGCAGTAGAGCCTCCTTGACAAGTTCCATTCCAGGGGAAGATTCTGTCTTAGAAAACAGAAGGTGGGGGCTGGAGAAATGGCTGAGCAGTTAAGAGAACTGGCTGCTCTTCCAGACCCAGGTTTGATTCCCAGTACCCACATGGTGGCTCACAACTGTCTCTAACTCTAGTTCCAGGGGATCCAACACCCCCTTTTGGCTTCTTCTGGCATCAGACATACATGTGGTAGTGCACAGACATACAGGCAAGATACCCATATACATTAAAAACAAACAAATTAGACATTTCCATTGAAAGAGGCCAGTAATGTGGCCCAGTGGTTAAGTTCCCAGCACCACACAGAACCCCAGCCCTTAGCATCTTGTTAGAGGGCAGTTCTCTCACTTTTAGATTACCTTGATGTTCGGGGAATACTGCACAGGGGAAAGTGCTTGCTTACCAAATGCAAGTAAACACAAAGATGGTTTCCTGGCAGGAATAATTCCACTGGGTCCAGGGAACTGCGAACTCCTAATTCTGCCTGTAACGAGGCGGTACAGACATGGATGTGGTGGAAAGTTCTCAGGCCAGTGTGCACCTGGGTCTGAGTGCTTCACCAGTGTTCAGGGTTGACTTGGTTCTAGAAGTCAGGGTACAAGCAATGCTTAATCTTTGCTTGTTACACTAAGAGCAGGGGGACCCCTCGATAGTTACTTAAAATATCTAATGGTTGGTACACGGTGCAGCCTTTAATGCCAGCACTCAGGAGGTGGAGCCGGGCGGATCCCCTGAGTGTGAGGCCAGCCTGGTCTCCAGAGCTGAGCTTCAGGACAGTCAGAGCTACCCAGTGTAATTCTGCTTCCAAAAGAAGTCTGATGCTTAGGCCGGGGACGTAGCTCAGTAACAGAGACTGTGTTCAGTGTGCATGAGGTTTATCATCCCCCAAGGAAATGACAAAACTCCACTGTCCTTTTAACTTTTCTGTTCTGCTGTTGTTAATGTCTTCAGAGTTATAAATCCAGAATTTTCACAGATTCAATGTTAGTAAGTTTCAGTGTCGTCAACCTTTCTCCCCCCCTCCCCCTCCCATACTGAGGTTAGAGCTAAGACCTCATGTGTGCTAGGCACACACTTTACCACTGAGCTACACCCTAGCCTGTTTTTGTTATGTTGTGTTGTAGGTTGCTGAGGTGTAATCCCAGGGTCTTGTCACTATTCAGCATATTGTAACTGAGCCTCATCCTCAGCTCTACTTAGGGTCTGAATTAAAAAATACTTTGAATTAAGAAGTAAGTTGGGGGTGAGAGGGGCTGGAGAGATGACTCAGCGGTTAAGAGCACTGGCTATTCTTCCAGAAGTCCTGAGTTCAATTCCCAGCCACCACATGGTGGCTCATAGCCATCTGTAATGAGTTCTGGTGCCCTCTTCTGGTGTGTCTGAAGAAAGCGGCAGTGTACTCACATACATAAAATAAAATAAATAATTCTTTAAAAAAAAAAAAAGTCGGGGCAGGAGCCAGAGAGATGGCTCAGTGGTTAAGAGCACTTGTGGCTTAATAGTGAGGAGTGGGGTTTGGATCCTAGCCCGCAATCACCTATAACTCCAGCCCCAAAGGGTTCATGTCCTCATCTGGCCTCTGTGGTCACGTTTACACGTGTGCACATTCACTTACGTAACAGACATGCATATTCACAAACAAAATAAAAATGAATTTAAAAAAATAAAGGTCTGATGTTCTACTTTGGAAGTGAACCATAGCCTGAACAAAGAGTTTTGAATTTAAAACTACTTAATTTCAAGTTTGTTTTTTTCTTTTCTCTTTTTTTTTTTTTTTTCCCGAGACAGGGTTTCTCTGTGTAGCCCTGGCTGTCCTGGAACTCAGTCTGTAGACCAGGCTGGCCTCGAACTCAGAAATCCGCCTGCCTCTGCCTCCCAAGTGCTGGGATTAAAGGTGTGCGCCACCACGGCCCACCAAATCTTACAGTGGGCTGTGTCCACATGTGGGACAGGACGTGGTACTCTGTCTTTTTATATTTAGTGCTCTCATCATGGGAAACATACATATTAGCTGTGATGTTGTTTGCAATGTGAGACTGTTGGAACAGTGGTTCCGATTTCCCTCAGGGGCCAGGCTATCCCTGTGCTGTCCACCTCGAAAGGGAGCTGGGGCTGGGCGTGTCTGGTGACACTAAAATCATGGTTTTCTTTCTTAAGTCTATGTGATCTTGTAACCCAGATTTCCTGACTTTTATTTTGTTTTTTGTTAAGATTTATCCGCCTCCTCAGTTGCCCAGAGACTACCGACCGGTGCATTACTTCAGACCTGTGGTTGCTGCAACGTCTGAGAATGCGCACTTACTTCAGGTGTTATCGGAGTCATCTGGGAAAGCGGGGCCGGACATGGGGACACACAGTAGGCATCAACTCAATGCCTCCAAGCGGGGGGAGTTGCTAGGAGAGATGCCTGTTCGAGGTACGTGTGCTGGACGAGAAGGGACTTGTTATGTTTACCATAATCTTACTCAAATAGGGAGTTGTGGTTTCCCATTGATGGGGAGCCCTAGGAGACGTGTCCTGTATTGTCAACAGCGTACAGAAGTGTATATACAGACCTTGTTCATTATGACTTGTGAGTTGTTCTTTTTGCCCCCTCCCTCCCTTTTTTATTTTTTATTTTTAAAAAGATTTATTTATTTATTATATGTGAGTCCACTGTAGCTGTCTTCAGACACCCCAGAAGAGGGCATCAGATCATGTGGTTGCTGGGATTTGAACTCAGGATCTTCAGAAGAGCAGTTGGTGCTCTTAACCGCTGAGCCACCTCTCCAGCCCTGCTTCTTCCTCCCTCCCTTCCCTCTTTCTTTCTTTCTTTCTTTCTTCCTTCCTTCCTTCCTTCCTTCCTTCCTTCCTTCCTTCTTTTCAGACAGGGTGTCTCTCTATGTAGTCTTGGTTGTCTTGGAGCTTGCTATGTAGACCAGGCTGGCCTTAAACTCACAGAAATCCTCTTGCTTCTGCCTCACAAGTGCTAGGATTAAAGGCTACGCCACCACACCTGGCCTCCCTCTTTTGTTTTTGTTTTTTGAGAGCCGTGCTCATGATGTAGACCCCCCCACTAGCCTAGACTCATTATTTTGTTCCATCCTCTTGAGTCCTGGGGTTACAGGCATGCACTGCCACACCACATACCTTCACTTTCTTAAAAATGCCTTTTTATGCTGTGTGTGTGTGTGTGTGTGTGTGTGTGTGTACACCTGTATAAACCACACTGCCTGTATGAAAGTCAGAGGACAACTTGCAGGAGTCGGTTCTCTCCTTCCACTTTGTGGGTCCTAGAGATTGAACTCAGGTCATCGGGTGTGGTGGCAGGAGCCTTTGCCCACTGAGCCATCTTTTTTTTTTTTTTTGGTTTTTCGAGACAGGGTTTCTCTGTGTAGCCCTGGCTGTCCTGGAACTCACTCTGTAGACCAGGCTGGCCTTGAACTTAGAAGTCCGCCTGCCTCTGCCTCTGCCTCCCAAGTGCTGGGACTAAAGGCGTGCGCCACCACTGCCTGGCCCCACTGAGCCATCTTACTAGCCTTTTTATTTTACTTACCTGTTAGTTTGTTTATTGAGACAAGACCCCCCACTAGCCTAGACTCATTATTTTGTTCCATCAGCCTCTTGGGTCCTGGGGTTCCAGGCATGTACAAGTTGGTAGCCCAGGCTGGCCTTGAACTCATGATAATCCTGCTCAGCCTTCCAAATAAACAAGGATTACAGGCATGAGCCATTGCTGTTTTTCCAAAGCAGTGCTCTGATAGTGCTCTTGGCTTCCTTCCTATCCGTAGTGAGAGGAGGGACCTTATCTGCATTGTCCCCCAGACCCTGGGCCACTGCCTGCTGTGATATGAGTGCTCAGTGGGAGCACCGTGGAAGCCATGACCATAGCCGCCTGTGGTTCAGAGTCCTCACCTGGGCACGGAGCACAGGGCTTTACATGGTCCAGGAATTTGCACTGCCTCGAGTTGTACCCATGGCCAATTATGTAAATATGCAGTTCACAGGACATATAGATATTGATAGATCAGTAACATAAACACTCATCTGTGATTATGTACATTTTTAGTAGTGACCGCGGGTACAGAAAAGGTAAAGCTGTTTTTCATCTCTTGTTACTGTTTTTATTTAGGGTCAGCTACTTCAGTGTTGGAGTTTCTGTCTCAAAAAGACAAAGAAAGAATTAAAGAAGTTAAGCAGGCAACTGACCTGGAAGCCGCTCAAGCCAAGGCCAGGAGTCTGGCCCAGAGTGCTTCAAGCAGCCGAGCGCAGGCCTCCACAGCAGACCTCGGGCACAGTTCATGGCACCTGGCCCTGGGTGGTGGGACAGTCACCACCAGAGCCAGCAACTTCAAGCCTTTTGCCAAAGATCCAGAAAAGCAAAGACGATATGAAGAATTCTTAGTACACATGAAGAAGGGTCAGAAAGGTGGGTGCTGGCCTGGCTGGGTTGGCAGCCTCTCTGCGCATCCCCTCCCCCATCACAGACTGCAAGTCAAGCCGCCCTGATCTGTCATTAGTTTTGCTCCACTTGATGTAAACAGTGCCAAGGTTTCAGGCCCTCACTCTAAAAAGCAAATGCATAGCAGAAATAGAGTTAAGGCCTCTAATTCCAGCACTGGGTGGCTGAGGCAGTGGGATCAAGAGTTTGAGGCCAGCCCTGGCTATGTAGCAAGTCCTTGTTCAAAACTAAAAAGCAAAAGAAAACAAAAATCACACACAAGTAGTGATAATTTTGAAGTTTTCGTTTCTTTGAAAAAACACAGGAATATTATGGGATGTGTTTTCATTTTAATCATCCCAGGTGTGGAGTATGGGGCTGCTTCAGGTTGTCCACAGCTGCTGACGGGGATTTGCCTCGTGCTCTAGCTGGGGTGTGCTTTTGCCAGCTGCAGATAGTGTCTGCAACTGTGTGATACTTGGAATTCTATAGACTTTTCAGAGGGTGTATGAATGCTAGGGCCCTGACAGGTGGTTTGTTGGTTGTTGCTGGTCATGGTTTGTTAAGCAGTCGTGCAAAAAAGAAGAAATAAGAAGAAGAAATTAGATGTCTGGATGGTGAAGATCAGACTTGCCCTGGGGAGCTTGAAGCCCCTGATCAGCAGGAAGTCTGATGATAACATTGCCCCCTCTCTCATTCCTTTCTTATTCAGGGATCTCTTTCCTTTCCCGTCTATCCTCCTTTCTCTCCTATCTACTGTTATGGGGTTGAAAAGGTGGAAGAAAATGGGAGGAGAGGGGCAGAAGAAAGAAGAACCAACAAAGTAGCCAAAGACAGCTACACCAAAAAAGGGTAGAGAAAGAGTCTCCTCCTAGCACAGGGCTGTAGCTGGTTGGATTTATTAACATCTGGGTGTGCCAGCAGTGCCCTTGCATCTAAGGGTTAGCCATGTACCAGCAGCCTTCCAGAGCTTTCTCTTGGACCATGTAGTTAAGTAGAATTCAATAAAGAGCATCTTGATGAATTGGGGCTGAACAGATGGGTCAGCGGTTAAGAACACTTGCTGCTCTTGCTGAGGACCTAGATTTGGTTCCCAGCACACACATGGCAGCTCACCATCATTCATAAGCCCAGTTCCAGGGGCTCCAACAGCCATACATACATGGTGTACAAACATGCTTGCAGACAAAACATTTGTACACATAAAGTAAAATAGAAGCATCTTATAAAGGAAAGAGTAACATTGCCTGCAGGTAGCATCCAGTGCCCAGCTCCATGCGCCCACGGGGCTCGGCTGTCCCGTGGTGGCCACTCGCTCTCCCTCAAGCACCATGCTTTCCTCGGAGTAAAACTGCCTTGTTCCTGTACCACAGATGCCCTGCAACGATGCCTGGACCCCAGCATGACTGAGTGGGAGCGAAGCCGGGAGCGGGAAGAGTTTGCCCGGGCAGCCCAGCTCTATGTGTCTCCCAACTCTACCCTGTCCTCCAGGTTCACTCACGCCAAGGAGGAAGACGATTCAGATCAGGTTGAAGTTCCTCGGGACCAAGAGGTCTGTGGCCATCATGTGCCTACCTGGTGAACTTCATTTTGTGATTTTGCAGTTGTAGGAATTGAGTTGAACCCAGGCTTTCACACAGTGTTAGTATGTACATGGTCTAACCATTAGGCAACACTCTCAAGCTCTGGTCAGATTTTTATTGATTTGTTTGTTTGTTTGTGTCTTATTTATGTGGATGTGTGCACGGTGTTCAGGTACATGTGCATCTAGAAGCCAGAGATCAACATTTCTCAATTATTCTGTAACTTATTTAGTTTTTTGAAACAGGGTCTCATATAGGCTAACTGGCCTGGAAGTCCTGTTCTTCCTGCCTCAGCTTTCCCAATGCTGGGGTTACAGGTGTGAGCCACTCCATTAGACTTCACCTTACTGTTGTTGTTGTTGTTGATGATGATGTTGTTGATGATGTACATCTGTATGAGGGTATGGGATCCCCTGGAACAGGAGTTACAGACAGTTGTGAGCTGTCATATGGGCTGCAATCTAGGTTGTCTGGAAGAGTAGTAGCTGGTGCTCTTAACCACTGAGCCGTCTCTCCAGCCCCCTTGACTTTACTTTTTTTTGAGACAGGGTCTCTCACTGAACTCAGAGCTCATCGATTCAGCAAGGTGGGCTAGCCAGTGAGCTTCAGGGATCCACCTGTCTCTTCTTCCTGCTGATGGGATTCTGGAGACATGCTCTCGCACCCAGCCTGTATTCGGGTTCTGGGGATATGAACTCAGGCCCTTACGCTTTTGTGGCAAGCACTTCTGAGTCATCTCCGCAGTCCCTCCTAGTGATTTTAAAATTAAAAACACCATGCACCTAAATATTTTATCAGTGAAAAGAGTAAAATACACATAGCATAGTAGATAGAGTAAGAAATAATTTGATGTCTAGCTTATAAGATATAAGCAGTGTAATAACCCAAATTCTTTGATATTTCAAGGCCAGTGTTTGTTTTTGATGGAAGTATTAGGGAATGAAGCTTGGCATTTTAAAAAATACACACTTATTTTTATTTTATATGCATGAGTGTTTTGACTTCATGTATTTCTGTGTACCATATGCATGGCTGGTACCCTCAGAGGCCAGAAGACAGTGTTAAATTCCCTAGAATTAGAGTCATAGATGGCTGAGCCATCCTGGTGCTGGGAATCAAACTTGGGCCCTCTGGAAGAGAAGTCAGTGCTGAGAGATCTCTTCAGCCCTGACTTTTTTTTGTTTTTTGTTTTTTTTTTTTTGAGATGTGGTCTTGGTATTCAGGCCAGGCTAGTTTGGAATTCACTATGTAGGCAAGGCTACTTCATACTCATAGAGATCCACCTGTCTTTGCCTCCTGATATATATTTTTTAAATTTATTTTTATTGATTTTTAAAAATTCTTCATTTTGACGGTGATGGTATACTCCCTTAATCTCAGCACTGAGGAGGCAGAGGCAGGTAGATCTCTAAGTTCGAGCCAGCCTGGTCTACAAAGCGAGTTCCTGTACAGCCAGAGCTACACAAAGAAACCTGTCTTGAAAAATCACACACACACACAAAAAACAACCCAAAAAACTTCATATATGTGTGCATCTGCATGTGAGTACATGGGTGTGAATTCGGGTGCTCCATCGAGTCCTGATGAGGGCGTGGGTCCTCTGGAGCTGGAGTGATAGGTGGTTGTGAGCCGCTGGATTTGGCTGTGGGCAATAGAACTGGAGTCCTCTGCAAGAGCAGTGTGCTATGTCAGCTGCTGAGCCACCTCTCCAATCTAAGGCTTGGTATTTCTAACTTGGAAGACTAGTGAGGTCAGTTCTCTGACTCCATCAGACAGAATGTCTGTCTCTTCCTAGAATGATGTCAGTGACAAGCAGTCAGCTGTGAAGATGAAGATGTTTGGGAAGCTCACCCGAGACACGTTTGAGTGGCATCCCGACAAGCTTCTGTGTAAGAGGTTTAACGTCCCTGACCCTTATCCAGGGTAAGCGGAGTTAGCCTGTCTTTCCACCCACTCCATGAAATCTGATTTAAGAGAAAAAAGTTGTTAGATTTATGTTATGTGTTTTGCCTGCGTGTGTGTCTATGCACTGTGTGTTTGCCTGCTGCCCTTAGGGCTTAGAGGAGGGCATCAGAGCTGCTGGCACTGGAGTTACAGCTACTGCGTGGATGCTAGCAACTGAACCTGTGCTCTTAAGCACTGAGCCGTTTTTCCAGCCCCTTAGAGTTTCTATTATGCTTTTGCAGTCCCTTTTCAAGAGGAACTTAACTTCTAACTGTTGGGAGCTGCCAGTTTGCACATTTACTTTAACTTCTGTTTGTTTATTTTTATTTTTGTTCATGTGTATGTAACTGTATGTTCATATGAGGACTCAAGGTGGACAGCAGAGGGCATTGGATCCCCTGGAGCTGCGGTGACAGGTGGTTGTGAGCCACATGCCCCCTTAACTGTGTGATTCATGTGACTGTGTGCATGAGTCTGTGTTGCCGTGTGTATTTAAACCATATTGCAACCTCTTAATTTATTGCTAAAATACAAATACAGGTAAACTTTATTCCATGTCTTAATGACTTCGGGTGGCATCTTTTTAATTCTGCTCATACATTTTATTTTAAATATGTTACTTACAGCTGGATATGGGGGTGCCCACTTTTGATCCTAGCACTTTTGAGGCAGAGGTAGGAGAATCTCTGGGAGACTGAGCCTGCCTGGGCTACAGAGAGAATTCCAGGACAGCTAGGGATACATACTGGAGAGACCCTATGTCAAGTAACAATGAAACATATTATTTGTGTTTCTTTTCCTTCACGTGTGTTTGGGAACATGCTAGGATCAAACACAGGGCCTTGTGCACACTAGGATCAAACACCATAGGGCCTTGCACATGCTAAGATCAAACAGGGCCTTGCATACACTAGGATCAAACACCATAGGGCCTTGAACACACTAGGATCAAACACAGGGCCTTGCACATGCTAAGACCAAAACACAAGGCCTTACACATGCTAGGACCAAACACAAGGCCTTGCACATGCTAGTATCAAACACAGGGCCTTGCATGCACTAGTATCAAACACAGAACCTTGTATACACTGGGATCAAACATAGGGCCTTGCACACACTGAGATCAAATACCACAGGGCCATGCCCATACTAGGATCAAACACAGAACCTTGCATACACTGCGATCAAACACAGGGCCTTGCACATGCTAGCATCAAACACCACAGGACCTTGCACATGCTAGCATCAAACACAGGACCATACACATGCTAGCATCAAACACAGGACCTTACACATGCTAGCATCAAACACAGGACCTTGCACATGCTAGCATCAAACACAGGACCATACACATGCTAGCATCAAACACAGGACCTTACACATGCTAGCATCAAACACAGGACCTTGCACATACTGGGATCAAACACAGGGCCTTTCACACACTGAGCTCAAACACAGGGCCTTGCTCACACTGGGATCAAACACAGGGCCTTGCTTACACTGGGATCAAACACAGGACCTTGCACACTCTAGGATCAAACACAGGGCCTTGTACACATTGGGATTAAACACAGGGCCTTGCACATGCCAGTCAAACTCTCTGCCACTGGGCTCCATCCTCAGCCTAATGCTTTGTTTCTAAATTCTCCTTATAAAATGTCAGAGATGACTCAGTGGGTTAGAGCACTGACTGTTCTTACAGAGGACCAGGTTGGGTCCCAACACCCACATGGCAGCTCACAACTGTCTATAACTCCAGTTCCGGGGGTTCTGATATCCTCTTCTGACCTTCTGCCGTAAACTGAATGAATCAATTAAAAAAACACAAGTTTAGCATTTTCTTTCTTTCTTTTTTTTTTGTGTATTTTTTGGTTTTTTGAGACAGGGTTTCTCTGTGTAGCCCTGGCTGTCCTGGAACTCACTCTGTAGACCAGGCTGACCTCGAACTCAGAAATCCACCTGCCTCTGCCTCCCAAGTGCTGGGATTAAAGGTGTGCGCCACCACTGCCCGGCAGCATTTTCTTATTGGATTAAAAATACTCCCAGAAAGCATACTGGAAGATATAATTATGTTTTTAGCTATGGAACTTTCCATTAGTGTAAAGCTGTTTTTGAAGTTAAAAGTTCTAGTCTTTCTTCTTCTTCTTCTTCTCCTTCTTCTCCTTCTCCTTCTCCTTCTCCTTCTCCTTCTTCTTCTTCTTCTTCTTTCTCCTCCTCCTCTTCCTCCTCCTCTTCCTCCTCCTCTTCCTCCTCCCCTTCTTCTGACTTCCCCTCCTCCTCTTCCTTCCTTCCCTCTCTTCCCCTTCCTCCTTCTCTTCTTCCTCCTCCTTTTTAAGATAAAGTCTTGCCTGGCCTGGAACTCCCTGTGTCGACCATGCTGGCCTGGAACTCTCAGAGATCCGTCTGCCTCTGCCTCCTGCGTGCTGGGATTAAAGTTGTGCACCCCCTTGCTCAGCAGTCAATACTCTAATAAAAATAACTCAAGGGTGCTGAAGTCAGGCGTTCTGCCCTCCTGAACTGCTTTGAGAAGTAGAAATGTCTTGAGGCTCTGCGGCCTAGCTGGAGAGCTGATGTGAGAAAGCAAGTCTCACAGGATGTGGGCTTCATCCTAGCTGTTGTTATTAAAACTCCCATCTTTTCTCCTTTTTACCCGCCATCCCAGCTCAACTTTAGTCGGCTTACCCAGAGTGAAGAGGGATAAATACTCAGTCTTCAACTTCCTGACGCTCCCAGAGCCTGCCCCTCTGCCCACAGCTCCAGTACCCAGTGACAAAGCCCTGAAGCCACGAGGTCCAGACAGTGAGTAGAACTCCCTGGGATCTAGGTCCTGACACCTGTGGGACCCAGGTACTGACCCAGGTCTCAGCCCTTCACTGGCTGGAAGGGGGAGTAAGGAGTGGACCAGCCCTAAGTGTGAGCACAGTGTAGACTTTCTCTGCTAAGAATTGTCCCTGTACAATGGCAGTGGTCAGAGCAAGCCAGGAGTTTAATCTGTGTGCTTGCGTCTGTCTGCACCTACCGTATCCCCAGTACCTTGTATAGTGTGCCTGGCCCATCCAAGGTAGACTGAAGTTCTGAGCAAATGAAAGGTTAGCCTTGAATTTACCTTCTGCTCACTAATTCCAGTGTTCTGGTGGGTTCTTGCCTTTCAGAATCCCGGAAGCCATCACGATGGGACACATCCAAACAGGAGAAGAAAGAAGATTCCATTAGCGAGTTTTTAAGTCAGGCTAGATCAAAAGTTGGACCTCCAAAACAAGAATCCAGTGCCTTAGGAAGCAAAGAAGAACAGGCCCCTGAGCCACGCCCAGACACGGTATGGGGAGGCTGCTGGCTGTGCTGGCGGCTGTGGCCCAATCCCTTCTCTGTATGATGTGTTCTCTGTTCAGTAGTGGGTGTATGTGTGCCCATGTGCATGTGCCCATGCACATGGCATGTGTGTGTGTGCCTGTGTGTATGTGCATGTGCCCATGTGTACAAGTGTACGTGCCCATGTGCATGTACATGTGCCTGTATGCAAGTGTGTGTGCTCGTGTGTATATGTGTGCCTGTATGAGCAGATGACAGCCTCTGCTGCTCCCCCGGGGTGCAGGAGTGTGTAGGAGACCGTAGGCTTGTGTGTGAATAACAGAGCAAACGTTTTTCTAGAACATCTTTACTTACGGAAACCAACAGCAGATAGATTTAGCCTCTGGTTCTACCTGGTTGGTGCCTAGTAGACAGACCCACAGCACAACTGTAGCTGTGTGTGAGAAAAGTCTACACACTTCTAAAACCTAACCCAGTGCATTCATATGATGATGACAAGTGTTCCCTTTTGTGGAGAGACTACCCCCTGGGCTCTCTTCCTTTGTTTGCTTGGCTTTTGCACATATGCAGTCAGAGGACGACCTATGAGAATGGGTTCTCTCCTTCCAGGGCCTTGCACATGCCAGCATTAAACACCATAGGGAGTGTTTCACAGTCAGACCGTCCTAGGACTCTGACTTTTTAGTAATTCCCCACAGGTTTCTCTTATTTTTGTTAATCTCTCTCTTTTTCCCTCCTTTGTTCAAAGCAGTGTATTTTTATTGAACTGTTTTTAAGTTAATAGACTCTTTCTGTGCTATTTTCAGTCTGCTGATGAATACAGACAATGGGTTTTGCTTGTTTGGGGGTTATTAGCCCAGCTCCCAGGATCCCACAATTCTCCAGCCTCGTGCTCTCAGACTCCTTGTGCTTCCTGAGCATATTCTAGAAGAACCCCACAGAGGGAAAGTGCTACACACTTGATCAGGAAGTCCTGAGGGGCACCCCAAATTATTTTTTAAAAATGTGTGTGAGTATTTTACTCATATGCACAGATGTGCAAGCGGTACCTGCTGATCCCTGGAGCTGGAGTTACAGATGGATGTACGCCTCCACGTGGGTGCTGGGAATCAAACCTGGGTCCCCTAGAAGAGCAGCCAGTGCTTTTAACCACTCAGCCATCTGTCCATTCCCCCAAGCCCAGTCTTAACTATTTGCTCACGTGTATGTGTGTGTTTTAAAGCATCGAGTCCCTTTACCCCGACTCTTGTTTCTCTGTTAATGCAGACTGTAGACAAAGCTGTAGATGCACAGATGGATGGGGAAGGTAGCCGCCCTTCCATGGATTTATTCAAGGCCATCTTCGCCAGTTCCTCTGATGAAAAGTCCTCATCTTCAGAAGAGGAGCAAGACGACAGTGAGGACAGTCAAGAGCACACCGAGGAGGCCAGCCGTAAAGGTTCCCAGGAGGCTGCTGTGGGGCAGACCTCTGTGATCCATGGTAAGGCCACCTCTCTGACTTGGGTGCTAAGAGAGAGAGGTAACGGTGTTTAAGGTGCAGCCTTGTTTGTCTGTGGTGAGACAGGCTCTCAGGAAGCCCAGTCTGACTTCGACTTTCCTAAGGCTGGCCTGCAACCTCTGATCCTTTCTCCACCTCTCAGACTCCTGGGACTACAGGCAGGCACCACATTTGGCTCTGGAGCCTTCAGCAAGGTCAATTGACAGTTAATAGTATCAATTAATAGTATCTCATCATATTCATACACACATACATCTACACACTCACATGTGTGTGTGTGTGCCTGTGTATGTTAGTATGTTCAGATATACATTACATGTGTGCATGCATGCACAGGGGCCAGAGATCAGCCTTAAGTGTTGTGTCTCTATTAACAACCCCCTTGCTTTTTGAGATGCAGTCTTAGCAGTACCTGGGGCTCCTCAGTTTATCTAAGCAACTTGCTAACAAGCCACAGAACCCCACAGTGCCCACCATTGAACTTACAAGTGCACGCCATCACACTCGGCTTTTTATGTGGGTTCTGGGCTCAAACTGGGCCCTTGTGCATGTGTGGCAGGCATTTTAGGGTCCGTGCCATCTCTCGAGCCAAGTTGGATTTTTTTTTTAAATCTGGTGTAAATCTCTGATGTATATTTTAAAGATAGTTGTGTTTGACAGTATTATTGATTTCTAGTTAAGAATTGAAAAAGTATCAGTTTTCTTTAAATTTCTTTTTTTTTTAAAATTATTTATTTTAATGAGTATAGTGTAGCTGTCTTCAGACACCAGATCCCATTACAGATGGTTATAAGCCACCATGTGGTTGCTGGGATTGAACTCCGAATCTCTGGAAGAGCAGTCAGTGCTCTTAACCTCTGAGCCATCTCTCCAGCCCCTAAATTTCTTTTTTTTAAGGGTTGGGGTAGAGTTCAGTATATAGCTTGGGCAAAATTCTTTTCTTTTCTTTTCTTTTCTTTTCTTTCTTTCTTTCTTTCTTTCTTTCTTTCTTTCTTTCTTTCTTT
>JADRCH010013778.1:0-52853 GCA_019843965.1 Rhynchomys soricoides | reverse complement strand
CTTGCCTAACTCTCAGAAGGCTCTAGATTTTATTTCTCAGGGGGCATCAAAGTGGGGGAATCAGGGTCCAAGGGTCTGTCCCTGAGCTAGGGTCAGCCAAAGGCACAGCCTTCCTCAGTCCATAGAACAGAATGGCATTTGAAAGACGGTTGGAAGGGATGACATAGAATTGATAAGAATTTAAATTTATTTGGGCAGATAAGGATCCAATCTGGCAAGCACATGGGTGGAGGAGTCTACCCTGAGGGCTGTTGTGTAAGGTTCTGACTACAATGCCAGTTTTGGGATGCCCATTCCCTCTTGGTTGGCTCACACACACACACACACACCCCAATACTTCCAAACCTCACCTCCCTGCCATCAGCCAAGAGTACATCCCCAGCTTACTCTTCTCCTGAGTCTCAAACAGCCCCACACCTGACTCCCCAGCTTCTTCTGTTAGTCTGCATTCTGAGACGACAAGGTTTTACTAGTTCAAGCTGGCCTGGAATTCACTGTACATGGAGACCAGGCAGGTCCACTAGCCTCTCTGCATCCTGATTACCAGAATCTCAGGTGTGTTAGATCGAATCTCCCTGCAGCTTTGTTTGGTTTTGTCTGGCGAGCAACAAATCAAGGCCTCTCTTAGAAGGCAAAACTCAGTCAACCCTCCAGAAGGAGGGGCCTGCAGAGCCTGGGGGCAGCAAATTTGCTTTGTGTTCTGTGTTCTTTGATATCATTCTCTGGCTTTTAAAGTGCTTTAGGAGGCTGAGATAGTGTACTAACCAAGCAAGCCCAAGCCCTGGGGCTGTATACATAGAAACAAGATTTTAAGAAGATTCTAAAGGGGTATAAAAGTTTATATTTGTTAACCAAGCACTTGGGAGGTAAAGACAGGAGAATAGAGACTTCAAACTCTCTCTCCTCAACAACAACAGAAGAAGAAGGAGGAGGAGGAGGAAGTGGAGGAGGAGGAAGAGGAGGAGGAGGAGGAGAAAGAAAACACAAAAATCAAGTCTTTCCCATTCTAGAATAAGCATTTGGGAAAGGGGGTTATAGGTCAGTAGTAGAATATATGTGAGGTACACGAGTTCCACCCCCAGAACCATAAAAATCTTTTTGAAAATAAACATTCAAGCCGGGCCGTGGTGGTGCACGCCTTTGATCCCAACACTTGGGAGGCAGAGGCAGACAGATCATTGAGTTTGAGGCCAGCCTGGTCTACAGAAAGAGTTTCAGGACAGCCAGGACTACATGGAGAAACCATGTCTTGGGTGGGGGAGAAATAATATATATATTTCATATACATATATATGAAAATGAAGCAGTGGGCAATACAGTTCAGTGACAGAGAGTCTAGCATATAGAAAGCTAAAGCTGTAGGTTCTATGTCCAATTCTCTCTCTCTCTCTCCTGTCAAAGAGGGATTTCGCATGGATGAGGTCAACCTGGGCTATACAATGAGACCTTGTCTACACACACACACACACACACACACACACACACACAGCGTGCACCTTCTGTCTTCCTTCCTTCACCTCCCTAAGGCACCTCCTCCAGCAACCCAGCCACACTGGCTTTTGTTCCTAACCCTCCGCTCGCTCACTTACTGCTCTTCCCTCGAAGGGATAACCTGGACCTCTCCAGCAGGCTTGTCAACTTCTGCTAAAAAGACTTAACTTCTTTCAGCTTCCTCACTGCCACCCTTCCAGCTTTCTCGTCTTGTACCTTATCACCATTCCTTCCCCTAATCCAGATTATTTCTGTCCCCGATTCTTTACTCACTATTGAAAATGCCTATCACTCGGGTGACTCCCAAAGTGGCATCTCCCATGCGCAGCTAGCAAACTGCCAGGTCCATTCACCATCTGAACCGGCCCACTGGCATCCTTGCTATCCAGTGTCTACTTTCATAGGGCTGGGGAGGGAACCCAGGATCATGGGCATGTTAGTGCCCTACAACTGAGCTGCAATCCTCACCTAGATATAGGATTTCACACTGGCAAACGCCATCAGCAGTCTGTATCAGGGTAGGGAAGATAAAGATGACCAGATCACAAGGTCTAAAGCAGTGATTCTCCATAGGTGGGTCAAGACTCCTTTGGGGTTTACATATCAGATATCCTACAAATCAGATGTTTACGATTTGTAACAGCAGCAAAATCACAGTTATGAAGTAGCAACAAAAATCATTTTATGGTTGAGGGTCACCACAACATGAGGAGCTGTATTGAAAGGGACACAGCATTAAGAAGACTGAGAAGCACTGGTCTAAAGCAACATAACTTCTTCCTGCCCAGTTGCAGTTTCTCCATCACTGCTAACCTCTCTGCCATCAAAATGATTGTTCTGGTACAAATCCCACATGGCTGAACCTGCTTTAAATGCTTCCATGGATTTCCAAGTCCCCTAGTTCCTTAGGATATGTAATCTGAAACTGCTGAGTTCCCAAACGTATCTCTACTCTAGGAGGGTTGCAAGCACCCATACCTCTATGCCTTTGCCCAGGCTGTTCCCTCTGCCTACAGGGCCCCTCCCCTATCTCCTTCACCTGCCTAATCTCCACCGTTCCTTCAACTATCATATGACTTACAGCAAACTGGCTCAGGGCACAGATTAGAAAAATTTAACCCAACCTGTTTATTTTCCTGACACAAAGGACGGCAGGCACTCTTCAGACTGGCATGATTTAACTCAGACACGACATGATCGAAGTGACAGGGTTTTGCTTTTGCACAGATGCTAACTGTAAAATTCATCATACTCTGCACTCAGCATCAGAGAAACTGCACCTGAGAAATACCCAAAGAACTGGAGAGATGGCCCAGTGGTTAGGCTTGCTTGCTGCTCCTGCCGAGGACCTTAGTTTGGTTCCTAGCACTCATGTTATGTGGATGTTTGAAACTACTTGTAATTCCTGTCCTAGGCTATCTGGTACTCTCTTCTGGCCTCCAAGGTATATGTGTGTTCGAGTGTGTGCATGCACGCACATACACACACACTTAAATCTTTAAAAAACATTCAGACTCCAATCCTTTCCCTTCCCTACCCACGTCCTCCCCTGAGATTCACAACCCTGAATGGGTAACACAGGAGAACCTGTTCTGAAAAGCTTGACACCCTCCAGAGTATACTTCATCCTCCCTGACTTCCTGTCTTCTCCCCCCAGAAGCTGCCACAGGTCCACCAAACCATCTGTTCAGAAGACAAACAATCTAGCAAGAACTGATATCCCACAAAGAGACGGCAACTTGCTGGAGGCTCTAAAGCAATTTTGTGGGGGTGGCAGCCAGGCCCTAGAGCCTTAGGTTGGACATCTTGAGATTCCCAGGCCAAGCAACCTCCTACAATTCTGGCCTGTGATCCTCTGGCCCAAATGCCACACATAATTAGAAGTTATAATCCTGTAATTCCATGATGACATCTTTCAACTTAAATATACTTTAAAACTTTTTTTAAATGCCAAAAGGAGCTTTAAAAATTGCCCACTGTACCCACCTGTCGCCAGATTCCCTTCCTTTCTATTATTACTTCACGAGTGAGCAAAAGCTCTTTAAGTTGCCAGTGTCCCGCGGGAGAAGGAAGCTGCCAAGCCCATTTACGAAGTGGCGTTGGAACAATTAAGAATTGATTGCTCTGTGGGAAGCAGTTTCACTTCCCTATTCATGACTACGCGCTGTGCCTCCGATCGTATCAGTTAGAAAAATATCCACGAAAATCTCTCAACCCACCAGGTGATCCTTGGCCACAGTCCAAAGGCTATTTTTAGACTCACTAGGGACCCGAGAGGAAGGTGAGGAGTCTGTCACCGTGATTCGCACCTCTAAAGCGTCTTTGTAAACTAGTTCCTGCAGCTGTTGGGCAATCCCAGCCCCGTTGTGGGCGCCTAATGGGGTCGCTTTTGAGGAACTGAGCTCTAGGGCCAAAAGCAGTCGCATAAGTTGCCCAGAAGCGCCAAGATGTGCCAAGCGCGCAGAGTCCAGTCTCGCCCTCCCGGTCTCTCGGACAACCAAATACAGATAAATCAACTTTGGAGGAGTGAGACTCCGGTTCTCTGGCTCTTTTGGGCGAGGACAAACGAAGGAGGCGCGCCCGAGGTCCCCTTGCAGCATCCACCCTCCCTTACCAAGAAGTCGAAGGGGGTGAACACTGAAAACATTTGGGAGGCAAAAGAGCAAAACTCGCCCTCCACATGCACCACGGCTAAGCGCTCGGGTGAAAACTGGGCTGCGGTATCAGAGCCGAAGGACCGACCGAGCTCGCCAGCGTGGCCAGGGGCTGGTCCTTTCCCTACCAACGCGAGAAGGCTGGCAGGGCCATCCGGATCACCTCCCCAGGTTCCCACCTGCCTGTGGCTCGCCTGTGCACCTGCGCGCCCCAACCCGACTGCCATCTGCTCGGGGTTCCAAGCCCCGCGCAATCCCCTTTCGACCCCCCTTCTCCGCCGTTCGGCCCCTATCAATCCTGAGGGGCCCCTCCCTTCTCTTTCCCCTCCCCCTCCGGTCCAGGCCGACCCCGGCCGCAATCCCCTTCAGCGCGCTCCGCAGTTTGCGGAGATAGAGAGCGTCTGCTGACTCGCCGCTCACCTTTCGAAAGTAGTCGTCACCCTGTTTCTCCAGCGGCTGGGGGGCCGCGGGCAGCAGCGCGTCGGTCATGCTGGCAGCGCGGGAGTCGAGGGTGAACTGAGGTGCAGTGGCTACTAAGAGCCCCAGGAGGCGCCGGGACCCGCCCCCGCTCCCGCCCCGACAGGCCGGCCACCCTGCTGCCCCGCCCGAGCCCTAGAGCGCTAGATATCTGGAGCTCCGCCCCTCTTGGCAAGACCTGGCCATAGGCGGATCCCGAGCCTGGAACTCGGTTCTGCCATCTAGGACCCGCCTCCAGCCTCCCAAGAAGCAAATCCCGAGCCCTGGAGTTTAGCCCCGGGCCTTTGCAGTCCTCACGCATCCCTGAATGAGCCCCACCCCTGATCTTTGGAGCCACGCCCATTATCGTCTAGGCCCCGCCCCCTCCACCTCTAGTCTTACCGGAGGCGGATACCTAACGCTCTGTAGCCTCGCCCTCATTAACTCAGGCCCCGCCTACAACACGCATGGCCCTCCTCCAGCCCCGCCCAAGGCTGAAACCAGAGCCCTGAAGCCCTGCCCTCCTCCAGCCCCTACACCATGCTAGCGTTAAGTGCCTGCCTGCCTTGAGTCTAGAATGGTGCTCCTATTGAGCCTCCGATCTTAATCTGCGTGTGGCTAATAGCTTTCTACCTTGTGAGCGTCAAGGTGGCACAGCCAGCGGGATAGGGGTTTCAGCGACCATAGTGAAACCCAAATTCGCCCCTTTCTCTGGAGCCTTGGGAGTTGTAGATGCAGAGAGCGCTTAATACACATGGTTGCTTTCCCACCAGGGACGCGGACATTCATGACCAGTTCAATCGCTGTTCGGAAGTTTTTAAAGGCTCTGGACAGGGAGGTCAGGAAAGCTGTTTGCAGGAGACGAGGCCTCGGAGCGCTTGGGTAGCAGAAGTCGTCCGGAGATAGGGCCACCTACTGAGCAGGCTTTGTGCACAGGAATTCTGCAGGTGTCTTTTAGGATGCTTCTTAGCCAGAGTTCCCAGCCTCGGTTTTCTCAGTTCTCAGGCCCAAGTGATTCTTTCTCTGGCTGGTCCAGGGTTTCAGATACCGATGTGGTTAGTACAGGAGTACCAGGGGTTCCCTTAGGCTCGGGGTTCGCGCTACCTCCTACTGGAGGGTAGGCAGACTCTAGGGTCGGATACTGGTGGCACATGGGCCTACGATCCAGCTGCAGGAGCTTAGAGCCCCCCAGCCCTCGCAGCCGCCGCCATCACCACCACCAAAGAACACCTTTGTCGCTGCCTTTGGCGGTCTGTGGGTCGCAGTCTAAACCTCAGGTTCAGCTTTCAAAACTAACCAAACGTTTTCAAACCCTTTAAAAAGTGTTTTAGAGCCAGGCGGTGGTAGCACACGCGTTTAATTTTAGGAGGCAGAGGCAGGCGGGTCTCAGAGCCAAGGCTACACAGAGAAACCCTGTCTCGAAAAACAAAAACAAACAAACAAAAACCAAACCACAAAAAAAGGTGTTAGTAGGTTAGTATGGCTGGAGAGGTGGCTCAGAGGATAAAGGTGCTTGCCGCTCAGCCTGACAACCTGAGTTCCATTCCCTGGGACCCGTAAGGTAGAAGGGACAAAAACCAACTTCCACAAGTTCTCTGACCTCACACGTGCGCCATGGCACATGCATGCCCCTCCTCCCATCCACGCAAAATAAATAAATGTAAAAACATGTTTAAAGTAAATCATATATATATGTTTAAATTGCAGTTCGAGAGTTTTAAAGTATTTGAAATAAACAAAAGCAACAGCTTAACATATGTTAATAAGTAAAATAATTTAAATCTGGTCGCGAGAAGAGGGCTACGTAAGAACGGTCCTGCCAAAGGATGCGACAGCTCGCACACTGTGATCACGATGCCTTTCAGGAAGCTAAAACAGCATTATTGTTGAGTTTGAGGCTAGCCTGATGTCTTAGTTTGCTTTACGCTGCTGTGATAAAGAGCCTGACCAAAAGGAACTTGGACGAGGAAAGATTTTATTTGATTTATATCTTACTTACATATATCTTATAGCACCAATAAACCAGTTCAGTAACTCAAGGCAGGAACCTGGAGTCAGAAAATGAAGCTAAGATCTTGAAGAACACTGCTTACTGTCTTGCTCCCCATGGCTTGCACAGTCTGCTTTTCTTTCTTACTTAACTATTATTACTTTATGTGTATGGTTGTTTTGCCTGCGTGTATGTCTCCACACCATATGTATGTGCCCATGGAGGTCATATAAGGGCATCAGATCCCCTGGAATTGGAGTTATAGACAGTTGTAAGCCTCCATGTGGGCTTTCTGGAAGAGCAGCCGGGGCTCTCAATCACTGAGTCATCTCTCCAGCCCCATTGCCTGCTTTCCTATACAACTCTGAACAACCTGTGGAGGGTTAGGACCACCCACAGTGGTCATTCATTCATCAATCATTAATCAAGAAAATGCTCCAGAGACTTGCCTACTGACCAATCTTCTCGAGGCATTTTCTCAATTAGATTCCCTCCTCCAGCTAGTGTCAAACTGACAAAAGACATTAACCCACTACACTGGGGCTCAGTGGAAAGATCCTGTGTTCATATTCCAAGAAAGACAGAAGGATGGAATTAAAAAAGGAAAAGAAAGAAAAGAAACCTACAGAGCCCTAACCAGCAGGACTCTGGGGCACGTGTTTTTGGAAAGAGCTGATTCAAAAAACTTTCTTCCTTCCTAAGTCAATCTAGTATCACAAATCAATTTGAAACAGGCTCTCTTTAATTCATTGTCCTGGAAATGTGCTGGCCTGGGGCTGAGGGTTACACACACAGCCACTTCAGTTCAGGCTCCTAGAGTAGTGGGTCAATATATTGCTATGTTAATACTTGTAAATTTCTCAATCATATAGCCTCCACTCTAACCAGAACTTGAACAGATAGTGTGCTTCAGTTTTCTCACCCTTGTACCTATAAAAAGCCTCAAAAGATTTTCACTCCTGAGGGGGAAAGACCTAGGCTCTGAAGACAGGAGTGGCCAAGGGCACACTTCCTGTTAGTCACTCCTCCTCTCTTCCCTGTCCCCTTCAGTGCAGTCTCATCTCCTAATAGACTGAAGGTCAAGTTGCCATTTTTATTTTAAAATTCTGACATGGTGTGTAGCCCTCGGTAGTCTGGAGCCCCAGCTCCTCCTGTCTCCTGTTCCCAAGTGTTAGGTGTTCCTTACCAAGCCTAGCTCAAATTGCCTTTACAGTTTGTTATACATACAAACCAACTTAACTAGTGTCGATTTGATAGTCTTTTTAAAGACTTTTATTTACTTGTATGCCTGCATTTATGTGTGTTGGGTTCCCCGGAACTGGAGTTCTAGGTGACTGTGAGCCACCCATCCTAGGTGCTGGAAACCAGTTCTTCTCTGTAAGAACATCAAGTACACAAACCACTGATCCATCTCTCTGGGTACTTTACAGTTTTTATTTTCTTTTTAGATTTATTTATTATATATGTAGTTTTCTGCCTTACATATAGGCCTCCAGGCCAGAATAGGGCGCCGGATCACATTATTGATGGTTGTGAGTCACCATGTGGTTGCTGGGAATTGAACTCATGACTTCTGGAAGAACAGTCGGTGTTCTTAACCTCTGAGCCCCATCTCTCCAGCCCCCATTTATAGTTTTTTTGTTTGTTTGTTTGTTTTGTTTTTAAATATCTTTAGACAATTTTTTTGAGACAGGTTCTCATTCTATAGTTCAGGCTGTCCTGAAACTCATTGTGTAAGGCCTCGAAGCCATCTGTCTCAGCCTCCCAACTGCTGGAATCATACTCATGAGCCACCGTGACTGATTTTATTTCTATTTTTAAAGGCAAATACGTCATTACCACGAAAGAAAACCCAAGTGTACTTTGCCCTATAGGGAGAGGCTTGTAAAAAGTAAATACAATAAAAACCAAGGTCTATTATTTAATCTACTCTGACATCATTGCCTCTTCCAGCTGCCTTGTTTGTTAAAGAAGAGAGTCTGCCCCCCCCCCCAAAAAAAGCCAGGCAGGGGTGGCACACGCCTTTAATCCCGGCACTCGGGAGGCAGAGGCAGGTGGATTTCTGAGTTCGAGGCCAGCCTGGTCTACAGAGTGAGTTCCAGGACAGCCAGGGCTATACAAAGAAACCCTGTCTCAAAAAAAAAAAAAAAAAAAAAACAGAAGAAGAAGAAGAAGAAGAAGAAGAAGAAGAAGAAGAAGAAGAAAAGCGTCTAGGGATGTAGCTCAATGGTAAGGTTCTTACATATATGAGGTTCTGTGTTCAACACTTAGCATAGTACAGACCAAGAAAAGAGAAAGATAAGGAAGCTTGTCACTAAAGACACACCAGCCCATCTAAAACTAGCTCCTTCCTATGTCTCTCCAGAGGCCCAGCCAGTATTCAGCCCCAGGATACAGGAGCTATCTGAACTTTAATCCTTAGGTGTACTCAAGATCAGATACCTTCAGACGGCCTCATGACTCACTTCCCATGGGTGTCCTACGCTAACTCTGATCTCACTGGGACCAGGAAGTGACCTGTTACTGCTAACCCAGTAGGGAAGCACCATCAGCCTCACTCATCTCAACTGTTATGAAACAAACAAACTGGCATTCAGCTGTGTGGTGCGACTCGGGATCCCCCTACTCAAGGGAACCCAAGTAAGAGTATCAAAGTTCAAATCCCTGCTTGGGAGGCAGAGGCAGGAGGAGGAGAAGTTTAAGGTACGAGTGGAGAGATGACTGAGTTCACAAGGGCCTGTTTTGTATCTGTAGAAGAAAAGCTGAGACCGTTGGAGCACAGTGTAATCCCAGCACAGGGAAAGGAGACAGAGACGGGAAGATGCCTGGGCTTCACTGGCTAATCAGTGAGCCCCAGGATGTAGTGAGAGACCCTGTCTTAAAAACCAAAGTGGGGCCAGGCAGTGGTGGTGCATGCCTTTAATCCCAGCACTTGGGAGGCAGAAGCAGGCAGATTTCTGAGTTCGAGGCCAGCCTGGTCTACAGAGTGAGTTCCAGGACAGCCAGGGCTACACAGAGAAACCCTGTCTCGAAAAATCAAAACAAAACAAAACAAAACAAAAAACCAAAGTGAGGACTAGAAAATGTATTCAATTGGCAGAGGACTTACTAGTATACAGGCAGTCCTGTGTTCCTCCCCAAGCTTCATATAAAACAGGAGTATATACCTGGAAGCTTTTTAAAAAAAAACTTTATTTATTTATTTTTTTATTTATTGTATATAAGTACACTGGCTTCAGACACACCAGAAGGGAGAATCAGATCCCATTACAAATAATTGTGAACCACCATGTGGTTGGTGGGAATTGAACTCAGGACCTCTGGAAGAACAGTCAGTGCTCTTCTGAGTCATTTCTCCAGCCCATATACCTGAAATCTTAACACTTGGGAATTGGAAGCAAAAGGATCAGAAGTTCAGTGTCATCCTTGGGTACACAGTGAGTTCAAGGCCAGTCCAGGCTTCCTGAGATTCCGTTACAAAAACAGAACAAGAATTTACAAGATAGACAGTTTTTCTAAAGACCAACACTCTAGGTTAGCCTCTGGCCTACACACCACACACACATGCACACACAGTCGTGTTCATGTACCACACATACATATACACTCACAAAAAAGAATTAAAAGAATATTCCTGACTGAACTATCTGAAGTAGAAGCTATCAAGTTCTCTAACAATAAAGACCATTCATGGTAGAATGGATGGGTGAGGCACAGCAGGCTCACATAATGGAAAGTGGCAAACAATGGAGCCAACACCTTGCTTTTTTGTACGGAATCACAAGGGATCTCACACTGGCCTTGCTGAGCAAAGGAAGCCAGACATAAAATACTAAACAAGGGCCACCAAGGTACTTCAGAAGGTAAAGGCAGTTGCCACAGAGCCTGGCAACCTGAGGTCAATTCCTGGAACCTACATGAAAACGTAAGAACCATGTGGCATGCCCTGCTCAGGCAAACAAATAAACCAACATTTAAAAACAAAAGGCAGATCTACCTTTGATACAGCAATTCTACGCCTGAGGACAGAAGCAAGGGAAATGACGTGGATATCAGAAACACCTGGCCCTGTGTCCATTGCTGCACTGTTCACCAAGGACAGGAAGGGGAAACCATTGACATTTCTATCAGTAGATTCATGGGTAAAGAGAATGTGATATAGATATGCAGGGTGCTAACCTGACACAGAAGAGAATGAAATCCCTCCAGCCATGTTGGCACAGGCCTTTAATCCTAGCTCTCTGGACGAAGAGGCAGTCAGATCTCTATGCCTTTGAGGCCAGCCTGGTTTATATAGTGAGTTCCAGGCCAGCCAGGAACACAGTGAGATGTACTAGTATCTCTCTCTCTCTCTCTCTCTCTCTCTCTCTCTCTCTCGTTTTTTCTTTTTTTAAAGATTTATTTATTTATTTATTATATGTAAGTACACTGTAGCTGTCTTCAGACACTTTTTCTTCTCTGTCTGGCCTAGCTCGCTCTGGCCCCCCTCGCTGTAGCTGTCTTCAGACACCCCAAAAGAGGGCATCAGATCTCATTACAGATGGTTGTGAGCCATCATGTGGTTGCTGGGATTTGAACTCATGCCCTTCGTAAGAGCAGTTGGTGCTCTTAACCACTGAGCCATCTCTCCAGCCCAAGACCTTGTCTTTTAGCCAAAAAAGAAAAAAAGAAAAAAGAAAGAAAGAAAAAGAAAAAAAAAAAAAAGATTGAAATCCTGCTGCACCCATTAGGAGGTAGAGGCAGGAGGATCGTGAGTTCAAGGCAATCCTCAGCAACGTTGTGAGTTCAAGGACAGCCTGGGCTGTTTGAGACCTTGTCTCAAAAACAAAACAAATCAACAAATGAATGAAAAATCCTGACATTTTCAACAGCATGGATAGAACCAGGGGGCATTTTGTTGAATAAAATAAACCAAACATAGACAAATAGCACTAGATCTACTCATTTGGTAACAATCCGTCTTATCAAAATGAAAGTGCAGAGCTGTTACTAGAGTCTTGGAAAGGAAGAGCTGAGACTAGGTGATGGGAAAAGGCTGGTGCTAAGGTACACTTAGCTAGGAACAAGAAGTTCTGCTGTGTTGTATAACATGGCCTCAGACCTTAACGGACTCCGTGGTGGATGTACCATTCACACCGTAAAACTAAGCGTGTAGACAGCACCACCTGCCAAAAACGAAACAAAGACCTAATCCACCCACGTCTATACTTCTGGGAAAGTGTCTAAATGTACAAACCTTACTTTTAGCTTTTGTAGTGTTGCTTCTGGCTAACTGCTCTTGTTAACTGAGTATGTCAACCTAGAACATAGTTTTTGAGCTTAAGAAGTTCACCTTCAGAAAAACTCAGGGCTACACTGAGATCCCAAACATCGGTGTAGTTAGGGCCAGATAATAAAGACTTTCTGTTGGTTTAAGCTCATGTCCAAGGAGTCTTCTCTGGTGGATACCCCACAACGGTTGCACGGTAGGGTCCTAAAGACAACAATAATGTACTGTACATTTCAAAGAGCTAGGGGAAAAGAGAGTTTGGAAGTTTTTATCTTAAAGGAATGATAAATAGAATGTAGTATCACATGCCTGTGATGGAAAGTGGCATAAGACCAAAAATTCAAACTCAAGGGCTGGAGAAGTGGCTCTGCAGTTAAGAGCACTGGCTGCTCTTCCAGAGAAGTCGAGTTTGAATCTCAGCACCTGTATGATGCTCATAATTGTCCTTAACTCCAGTTCCAATGTCTTCTTCTGGCCTCACAGATACAAGACCCACATACATACAGGTAATTACAATAAACACCAAAAATTTAAAAAATTAAAAAATTTTAAAAAACCAGTTGTTGGTGGTGTATAACTTTAATCCAGCACTGGGGGTAGGAAGTAGAAGATCTCTGTGAGTTGGAGGCCAGCTTGCTCTACAGAGTGACCCTGTCTCAAAACTAAACCAACGAAACAATAAATGATAAATGCTTGCAAAGACAGATACATCTATACTGGTTTATAAATGATACAATGTAACAATGGCTTGAATGTTTGACCCATATAGCCTACTAGATATGTTTGTAAATAAAATAAAGACACAGAAAATACAATGTACTTATATATAGTTACAGGATGAAGGTGGGGTTGGAGCTGCAAGGATGGCTCAGAAGTTAAGAGGGCACACATTTGGTGTCTCACAAACACAAAGGCATAACAGATACACACATAAAAATAAATAAATAAATAAATCCTTTAAAAATTAAATGGTACCCCATTAATTTGTGTATTTTTTTGAAGTTCTTATGTATCAGTTTAAAAAAGAAATATTCATTTATTTGATTGTGTGTATGTTTAGCATTTATTTACCCTTGCTTTATGTGTATCAATATTTGCCTGCATATACGTAAGTGCACCATTGGGTGCCTGGTGCCTAGGGCAACCAAAAGAAGCTATTGAATCCTCTGGAACTACAGACAGTTCTGAGTCACCATGTGGGTGCTGAGAACTGAACCAGGGTTCTCGGCAACAGCAGCAAATACTCTTAAAAACTGAGCCATCTCTCCAGCCCCAGGTGTGCATAGATTTTAAGAGAGGCAACATTGTAGCCTAGTCTGCCTTGAACTTGTGATATAACCGCAGGTGGCCTAGAATTCCTGATCTTTCTGCCTCCACTCTCACCCTCTCCCCAGCGCTGGGATTACAGGCACATGTGACTATGGCTGGCTTAGTTTCATTTTTTATGAGGTTTTGCTATAAAGACTAGCTTGGCTTAAAATTTGTATCCTCTTATCTCTTAGAATATTACAAACGTGTGTCCCCACACTGATCAAACACACACACACACACACACACACACACACACACACAGAGAGAGAGAGAGAGAGAGAGAACAGCATGCTACTGTTGCAAGCTCTGAGTACTTACCGCTCATAGGAGAGAGACTGACAATCAAAATAACAACGAAATATTAAATCGATTTGAGCTGAAGAGATGCTTCTGTGGTTAAGAGCATCCGCTGCTCTTGCACAGGACCTGGGTTCTTTCTCCAGAACTCACACGGCAGCTCCCTGCTCCCTGTGACTTCAGCTTCCAGGGGATCTGACCCTGTCTGCTTGCCTCCATGGGTACCAGGCACACACGTGGTACACACATGCAGGCAAACACTCCTGTAGATAAAATAAAAATAACATGTCCTTTAAAAAAAGGAAAACTAATGACGTAATTAAATTACACAGTGTGTTAGATGGTGATAAATGCTGGCAAAGTGGGCGAAAGGACTGAGAGTATAGAGATTACTTTGTATTTTATTTTTATTTCAGGAAAGATAAAACTTGGAGCTGTGCACTCTAGGCAAGTGCTGGATGTTTCCAAGCCAAGAATATTGTCTTTTCAATAGGGTTAGAGAAGGCTTCTCAGACAAAGTAACCTTTGCAGCACAGACAGGAAGGGAATGGGGCAGGGAGTCATGATATGGGGAGCGCTCCTCAAACAGAGAAAACCACAAGTGTGCTCAAGGAACTGTTCCCATTGCAGAAAGGAGCTGGCCTGCTTGTGAGCAGAGTGGGAAGTGGAGGAGCCTTTTAGCATCAGTGCAAGAAGTCTTCTGTCTTCTAACCTTCCCTTTAAAAACTTGGGTGCTTCTTCTCTGGGTCATTGTTCAGGCAACCCCTAGACTAAGCTCCAAAACAGTACAGGATGATTGACTTGCCTATGGCTGCCCACTGTTTAGTCTCAAACCCTGGGACAAATGGCTGAGGTGCCTATTTAACATATCAAAGCAGATTTGACCGCCAGATTTTCTCAGCATCTTTCAGTCACTGTCTGTCATATTTACAGGAAATGACTGGCACACCCCATTCTCCTTCTGAAATCTCCAGCCCAGGAGCTGGGCTTCCCCCCCCCCCTTCGCTATATAATCCAGCCATTTGGGTAGCCCGCCCTCTTTTACCTTTTGCCCTCTTTCTTGGCTGTCCCTCTCTTTCCTCTTCCTTCTCCTCCTCCTCTCCTCACTTGGTTCGGGGGTCTTATCCACTCTGGACTGTCCCAGATGTCCCTGCCTCTGGCTATGTTCTCCCTTTTATCTACAATAAACTTTCTCTTCCACCATACCTAGAAGTGACCATGCCTCCTCCCCCCCCCCCCCCCCCCCCCTCCTCCCCCCCCCTTCTTCTTTCACCTATTACTAGATGGTAAGACCCAATTGCAGACTGGTATAGTCTTAATTGCAGGCAGATCTTTGTGAATTCCAGGCCATAGGATAGCTAGGGTATACAGTGAGACCCTGCCAACAATCCACCTACCAATATGAAACAAAACACACAAAAAAATCACCATCAAACAAAAAATAGTCAGGTGGTAGTAGTGGAGTGCGCCTTTAATCCCAGCACTCAGGAGGCAGAGGCAGGCAGATCTCTGTGAGTTCGAGGCCAGCCTGGTCTACAGAGTGAGTTCCAGGACAGCCAGAGATACACAGAGAAACCCTATCTGAAGAAGCTTTCCCCCACAGAAGAAGAAGGAAGAGGAGGAGGAGGAAGAGGAAGAGTGGGAAGAGAGAGGAAGAGGATGAGAAAGAAGAGGAGGAGGGGGAGGAGGGGGAGGAGGGGGAGGAGGAGGAGAAGGAGAAGGAGAAGGAGAAGGAGAAGGAGAAGGAGAAGGAGAAGGAGAAGAATCAAAATGAATCCTATTGCTGAAGATACAACACATTGGGGATAAGTACCATGGAACACGAATAACGCTGCATGTGAGCTGGACATTTCCTCTCTGTTGAATAGTTTTTAATGCCAGAAGGTGCTATGTAGGCCTCTGAAGGAGAAAAGTTATCTGTGATCTTACGCAGACACGACCACTATGCGCTATAATAGTGACTTAGCAGGCAAGATACGCCCACTGGTGCCATAGTGACATGACAGTTTCCGGGGTAACCGCTCACTTTCTAATTGGATTCAAGGTTTGCTTTATGGGTGAAAATATGTCTGTTATTGTTCAAATCTGTTGGAATCTGGGAGGTCAAAGACCCTTGTTGGTAATTTACTACTAACGATTTTTAAATGGTTATGTAGTCAAATTGCCCTCCTAATATGTATGCTTATACCCAGGCGAACGTTCTTCTTCACTTTGGTCAGAGGCTTCTTTGTTTTTGGGTTTTTTGTTTTTTGTTTGTTTTTTTTGAGACAGGGTCTTTCTAAGAAATCTTGGCTGACTTGGAACTCTCTTTGAAGACCAGCTTGACCTTGAATTTACAGAGATCCACATGCTTCTGCCCCCAGCTACTGGGAATAAAGGTGTGTGCCACCGCTCCCAGGCTCGGAGGAATTCCGTTTGCCGAGGGCTGTGCTTAACTCATTCAGATCTGGCCGAGGTGATGGAACGATTGTTGGGTGCTCAACCTTACACTGGTGTTTGGCTTGCTCCCTTCTGAGGCTCAGTTGGCACTTTGGAAGAGAGGGCAGAAAGAAGGGACTAGCCAGGGAAATGGAGAGGAGCGTCATGAAACTCCTACTGTCTACTGTCTAGGACAGGGTCGGTACAATCATGACACAGGTGCACATAGCAGCTGTGGCTTGCTGCACACCACACACACACACACACACACACACACACCACACACACCACACACACACATACACACACACCACACACATATACACCCCCCCACACACACACCAC
Source organism: Rhynchomys soricoides (assembly GCA_019843965.1). Lineage (NCBI taxonomy): Eukaryota > Metazoa > Chordata > Mammalia > Rodentia > Muridae > Rhynchomys > Rhynchomys soricoides. Next base: position 36,622 of record JADRCH010013778.1, on the reverse strand, counting down.
ACACCACACACACACACACACACCCCCCACAAACATGCAGGTGAAAGTGGGAGAGGGATTAATTCAGAAGGACCTCAGCAGGAGCGGGAAGGGTGTCATGAAATACAGTGCAGTAGCATTGATAAGGAGGTAGCTGGTAGGCCTATGCCAAGGTGTCCCCTAGACACCACAGACCTAGTATAAGGAAAGTTTATTGTGGGGGAAGGGAAGGAAGCAGGGACCCGGAGAAGGAGTAAAGGCAGACAGAGCACTGAGGACAGAGAAAGTGGGATAGAGGCCAGAGAGGCTGTCCAGGAATACGTGGGAACAGAGAGATAGAGAGAAAGGGGGTGAAAAGCAGGGGGAGGGGAGGGGGAGAGGGAGAGGGTGGGGGGTAGGGAGCAGTTCTCTTATACGCTGGCAGCAGTGCAGGGAGTAAAGGTGGCAGGTGATGACGGCAAGCTATTGTTAAATTGCTGTAGGGAAGGACCTAGCAGAATTTTCTGTAAGCCAACAAAGAGGATAAGAAAGAGTTCCTTGGGAGAGACGATGATCATCACCACGCATTGTTAACAGTCATGAGCTTGTCAAAAATTAAGGAAAAAGAAAGCCCGGGCTTCCAAGAGAGGGTTTTATGTCAGCCTCACACCTTATAAGCTGAACTTAATTTTATTATATTTTATTTGTTTGTTTATTTGCTTTTCAAGACAGTTTCTCTATGGAATAGAGCCCTGGCAGTTCTAGACTCACTTGGACAACCAGGTTGGTATTGAACTCACAGAAATCCCCCTGCCTCCACCTCCTGAGTGCTGAGATTAAAAGTGTAAGCTACCACTTAATTAATTAATTAATTAATTTACTTTGTGGCCAAGCTTGTGAAGTGAAAGGTAACAGCACCCACTAGCCATGTCTGTGCCTTAGATTTGCTGAAGGACCCCTAGCATCTTTTTTTTTTTTTTTTTTTTGGTTTTTCAAAACAGGATTTCTCTGTGTAGCCCTGGCTGTCCTGGAACTCAGTCTGTAGACCAGGCTGGCCTCGAACTCAGAAATCCGCCTGCCTCTGCCTCCCAAGTGCCGGGATTAAAGTTCGCCACCACTGCCGGCAACCCCTTGCATCCTTAGCCTACTTTGTCTGCTTTTCTTCCTCTCTCCCTCCTGTATTCTCTCCTCCTCTCTCCAGTTTTCTTTCCATATTATTTCTCGGCCCCATCATCCCACGTTCCTTACTGAATTCCTTCCTTCTTTTTATTGATCCATCCTGTCTTTGGGGGGGGGGGGGCGGGTCAGGGTGAGAACTGAACCTTGGTCTCTGGGAGCGGAAATCCAGGCCTTCAGACATGCCCAGTCAGCTCCTGCTTTACCGCTGAACTGCACCTCAGGCCCACACGTCTGTCTGTCTGTCTTTCTTTCTTTCTTCTTTCTCTCTCTCTCTCTCTCTCTCTCTCTCTTTCTTTCTTTCCTCTTATCTTTTTTCTATTTATTTGATTATTTATTACAGTGTCTCATTGTGTAGTTTAGGCTGGTGTCCAGCTCTCTATCCATGCTTGGTATCTTGTTTCTTGTCTTTGACCAATTTACGTAACAGGCAGGGTTCTGATAGTCCCAGGGTCAGCGAATCCTTCCTAAAATCCAGGAGGGGGCCTCCCTTTTGCACATTTAAAGGTGACAAGTATATTGTGTATGAGTGTGTGTGTGGCCTGGTTCATGATGTGAACTACAGACACATCTGCCTGTCAGTTCCTTCCCATTTCCAGCGCAGAGGGCCAGACAGTGGCGACTGGGCAAGTACTTTTCCAGACGCTGATTGGGATGGGTGAAAGATCGGATTGGCACTTATTGCTGGCTGAGGAAATGAAGCAGGGGCGAAGGAGCCAGTCGCGGGACTGGCTGTATGGAATTACAGAGTTCCTGCCCTGCAGCGGGACATTTGGGTGGTTTCCAACATCTTACCGCTGTGTCCATCCAGTACTCAGACACATGACAGGGCCAGGATGAGGTGTACAGAGACTAATATTTTTTGTCGTTTGTTTTTGTTTTCGAGACAGGGTTTCTTTGTGTAGCTTTCGCTGTCCTGAAACTCTCTCTGCAGACCAAGCCGGCCTCGAACTCAGAGATTCTCCTGCCTCTGCCTCCAGACTCTGCTGGGATTAAAGGTGTGCTACCACCGCCTGGCACAGACACAAATCTTATCAGCCGGGGTCAGCCTTGCCTAGGACTATGCATAGGACTATGATCTGCAAGGAGGAGGTGACATTTTCCCCCAAACAAATAAACTTTATAGAATACCCCAGTTCGTGGAGGCGAAACTGTGAATGTTTTTGGCCTATAGAGGCTCCCGTAGTGAGGGGGCGGAGCCCGGAAGAGAGCAGGATGGCGGCGCTGAACAGTGACAGCGATGAGGATCTGATCAGCTATGGAACGGGCCTGGAGCCTCTGGAGGAAGGTGCGGGTCCGATGGCCGGCGGAGTCTGCGGGGCGCAGGCTGGGAGTCCAGCACGTGGGCTACAGCGACATCTCGGCCTGGGTCTGGGCTCGCTCGCTGTGGGCATAGGGAACGCGCTGGAGAGGCTTGGGCACTACACTTGTGCGCCGCGTTCTCGGGGGCAGAGAAGGACGCGGAGGGGTGGGAGATGCAGGGATGACTAGGCAACTTGGGTATGATGTAGGGTGGTCGGTCAGTCAGTCTCGTGTTCCGAAGGAACGTTTGCACCCAGACTTGAAACTAAAAGAAACCAGACCGGGAAAGATCTGGGGAGAAACACTTGAAATAGGAAATCCCTAAAGTGGCAGACAAGCTTAGCAGTCGAGGGATAGTTGGGACAAGTGTGGCTGGCACTTGCAATGGTAAGGAATTTGGAGTGTGTGTTGCTGAGGATGGAACCAAGGGCCTCGTGCATGCTACGCTAGCATGTTACAACTGAGTACATATTCAGCCCCAAGAATTGGAATCTTTCCTTTTTCTGACAGGGTCTCATGTAACTCATGCTGACATCAAACCCACTATATAGCCGAAACAGGACTTGAACTCTTGATCCTCCTATTCTTGCCTAGCATGTGCTTGGTTTCTGACTGTGTGCGATGACACCCTGCTAGGAGGTTGGCTCTTACACTAAGGGTAGGAAAAGTCCTTGGTTCAGTTTACACAAAGAGAAATGTATTTCTTCCTTTTTTCTTTTTTGGTGGGGAGAGGGGGGCAGGGTCTTGCTATCTCTGCTTAGCTGGGCTCACGGTACTCTAGCAGTCTCTGCCTCTCAGGTGGTGGTGTTAAAGGTGTGTACCGCCATGCCTGGCAAGATGCCTGGCAAGACAGAAAGGTCTGGAGACTCGTTGTGTGGACTGGAGGGAGCAGTGACAGCTGTTGAGTAGCGTTTGCACTGTGTAGACTTGACAGGCGTTGACTGGTGAAATACAGGGCTGAAGGTAAGATGAAGCAAGGTTCTCTGGTGTTTCTGGTCTGTTTCACCTAATGACTAGATTTATCTACCCGGTATCCATAACCGCGATGGCAGTGTTAACTCTGTGGGGAAGACAGGGGAGTCACGGTGGTGGGCCAGAAGTTACCTATAGACTTTTGTTAGTGAGGCTTCCCCCCACACCTGCCCCCTGCTTTCCGCCCTGACCTGTTGGTTATACCTCTAAGATATTTTCACTGAGACTTTTCCTTACTAACTGTTCTTTTTTGGCAGGAGTAGGTGTAAGATAGGGTCTTTCTATATAGTCCAAGCTGGCCTTGTACTTGTTCAATATGTAGACCAGGCTGGCTTTAAACTAAGGACTATTATCCTTTCTTAACCTTCCCAGTACTGGGATTACAGCTTTGCACATCACATATCACGTATGCCTTAGACAGTTCTTCTGTGACAGAGTCTCATGTAGCCCAAGCTAGCCTCAAACTTTTGTGTGGTGAAGACTGGTTTTGAACTTCTGGTCCTCCTGCTTCTGCCTCCCAAGTGCTGAGATGACAGGTCTTTGCTGTGTGCCCAGTTTGTTCGCTGCTGAGGATAAAACTCAGGCTTCTTAGCCTCCACTTAGGCAAGCATTCCACAATTGAGCTAGATCCCCAGCCAAGCATTTGTAATCATTAGAAATGTTTGCCAGATCATGGCTCTACCCCTGTGCTCTGCTGACCAAAGGGAGAGAAAGGCTAGTCTCCGAAAGTTCTTTTTTTGGCCAACAAGGTCCTTTTTTTTTTTTTTTTGTAAGGTTTATTTATTTTATTTAAATGAGTACACCGTAATAGTTTCCTGACACACCAGAAGAGGGCATCGGATTGCAGAACAGATGGTTGTGAACCATCATGTGTTTGCTGGGAATTAAACTCAGGACTTCTGGAAGAGCAGTCAGTGCTCTTAACCACTGAACCATCTCTCCAGCCCCCTCTGCAAGTTCTTGTGTGCTTTAACTTTGCCCTTGTGTTTCCTCAGAGACATCTGTTAGTGCATTTTTTTAAAAAAATTTTTTCTGTATATGAGTACACTATAGCTGTCTTCAGCCACACACCTGAAGAGTGCATCGGATCCATTACAGATGGTTGTGAGCCACCATGTGGTTGCTGGGAATTGAACTTAGGACCTCTGGAAGAGCAATCAGTGCTCTTAACTGCTGAACCATCTCTCCAGCCCCATGTTAGTGCATTTTTATGTGATAATTTTTCTTTTTCCCAGCAAGCTCCCAAATAAATGAGACAGAGACTATAAGATTTATTTGGTCAAACTTTACAGCATAATAGCTGAGCAGTTATTGATCTACTGTATTCCTCTAAGCTAGCCTGGCTACATCCCAGCCAAAATCCATGTGATCATTGCATTTTAGTATTGGTTGGCTCTTTCAGCTCTAGGTGTGTTCCCATGATGTCTCCTTGACCTGTTTCTCACAGTGAATCCCCTCTTCCTTTCTCTCACTGTTTATCCCATGGCTGGGATGGGAAGACCAGCCCTATTCTCTGTGCTGCTCAGCCATTGGTAGATCAGCTTTTATTGACAAATCAGGGAATAACTTGGAGCAATGTTTACACAACACTGAGGGAGGAGATACTTAGAATAAGCATTACAATGCCATGTCCAGATTGCAAGCAGATATGGAAACAAATCAGCATAAGAATAATAAAGGATCATCTTTACACAGTATAGTGTAACATTATGCATACATATTCGTTTTACATCCTTTACCCTGGGTTTAAAGTTCCCTCAGACAGAGGGAACTCTCCCTAACGGCAGAGTTCTTCTTCAAGTAGACTGTGGGGTGGGAACGTGGTCATCACAGCTATGTCCCTAATTCTAGCCTGTTTGCTCAATACAACTAAGATCACATTGGTTTTATTGACAAGCACAACACCCTATGAATGTAAAGAATCAGTTGATAACGATCTTTGACTGGAGGAGTTTCAGGTTTAGTAGAGAACAAAAGCACAGGATTTGTGAGTACTAAAATATGTGATGTTATTAGATAGTATCCTTCATCTGCTATGGAAGAGGCCAGAGAGGAAGAGGAAAGACAGGGTGCTGGGAAGACTGGTTAGACAGTAGCTATGGAAGAAGAGGACAAGGGACATGCATGCACAGCATCCATGTTGAACATCCTTTTGTATTGTTTCTGTATTTCTGGTTGTATAGTTGTTTCCTTGAGAAATATGCTGTTAAGCCATCAGCTGTTTGGCCTGGGTTTTTCAAATTCTCCCTAATTTTAAATTATATTATTACTGTGAGAGGGTGTGCATGTGCCCAGTTTGTGTGCAGGGGTCAGCAACAAGTTTCAGGAGTCAGTTCTCTCCTGCTGTGTACAGCTCAGGGATTAAACTCAGGTTGGCAGCTTGGGCACCAAATGCTTTTATCCGTTGAGCCATCTTGCCAGACCCTTCAGTTCTTCCTGTTTTTAACAAAAGTTAGAAATGAAATAAACTGGTCTAACGATGCTTTGGGATGAAAAGAAAGGACATTGATTTGTAGAATGTTCTCTGTTTTTGATCTGGAGAGATTTATTATTTATACATATGTGTGTCTATGTTTGGGAAGGGCCACCAGAAGAGGACATTAGATTTCTTGGAGCTTTATTTACAGGCAGTTGTGAGCTGCCTGGTATGGATACCAGGATCTGAACTTAGGTCCTTTGGAAGAGCTTTCTTGACTGGTGAGCCATCTCTGCACCCTCTCTGGAAATACTCAATAGCTTCAGTGTCAGAAGCTTTAGAACTTTCTCCTTCCTTCCTTCTGGTTCTCCCTCCTCCCTCCCTCCTGGTTTCCCTGCTCCCTCCCTCCCCTCTGCCTTCCTGGTGCTGATCCCACTCTCTAACTATATTACAGCCCCTGATCCACGGCTCTCCAAACACTTTGAAGTCCCTGGCTGCGTTTTACAGCACAACTAGACCAATAATCACTCTTACTCCTGCTTTGAAGTTTGCTGTCAGGTCAGGTTAAACACTGGTGGAGGACTGGCTCCTTTGACTTAATTAAACCTTAATTAATGTTTCTGGTCCTGACAGTAGGATTATTGGTTAAGTATTAGCTGGGGAGTTTAGTGACAGTGATCAGGAAGGAAGAAGTGCACAGTACTTTCCTACTCTTCTTAGACACTGTCACCCCATTATAGAACCCTCAATTCTTGTCTTCCTTCCTGTATAGATTCATTAAAATGTGTTTTAATGCCTAAAGGGCTAAAGCTTAAAGGGCTGGTTTTTTTCTCCTTGATGTTGTGACTAGCACCCTTAAACCTACCTAGACATCCCTCAACACAGAGGATGTCACAGACCCTGTATCGCCATGCCCAAGGGCCTTGTACTGTCAACCTTTGCTTCTAACTCCATCTCACACTTCTTGCTCCTCCAGTGCAATTGGACTGTCTCAGTATACCTGACATTATGGGGTTTTGTTGTTGTTGTTTGTGGTTTGTCTTTAATGGGGAGGGGTATGCTTTGGATTAAGTCTGGGCTTTGTGCATGCTAAGCATGCATTATTCTACCTTGGGATTCCTTTCTCCCCAGAACTGCCCTGTTAGACCTCCTGTTTGATGGCAGAAGCTAATGCTAATGCTTCTGTTGGAATTCTGTTGGAATTGTGTCTTTATCTGCTGCTAACAGAACTCTGCTCATTCTGGGTTCCTTTATGCCGTCTGACATATGCACACAGGTCTCCCCTGCTGGGTTCTGTGTTTAGCCTTTTCTACCAGCATCTAGAACCCAGCTTCTTCCAGAGGCAAGGCTTTTGTGAACTTCTAGCTGAGGAATATGTAAGGAACAGTGTGGGTGGTAGCTTTGTCCTGGAGATAGCCTTGAGATCCGGCTCAGCTCTGTGCTTATTAACTGTGGACCCCAGGCAGCTACTTAATAAGTATCCGTATCCAAGTATGATAAATGAGCAATTTATCAGCCCCTGATAAGGGGAGAATTACTTGTTGTCAGTGGCCATGATTACAGTAGGTCCCTGCTAAAGTACCACTTCCTCTCGGGAGTTTTCCATCAACCTGGTTAGAGACGGCACCATCTCAGGAGCTTTGTGGGACCTGGCTGGCCACACCAGTGGCTCTCATGACCTGCTGCCACCAGTCCCACTTAGTTGTCTGCAGATATTATCTTCCCTTCTATGTCGAGAAGGCTGCAAGAATGGCACCCTCCCTTACCTTTAGCCCAGGGCCTCACCTAGCCCAGCTGCAGGGGATGGGCAAGGTAGAGGAAGGGAGCAAGTTCCCCACAGATGCTGCTAAAACATCCCACAGCACTCAGGACATCTCCTCACAACAAAGAATTAAACAGAACAAACTGTTAGCGGTGCTGAGATTGCAAAGTCTGACCAAGACAGAAATCATGCCAGGTGCATACAAAGTAATGGAGCGTGTGTACTAAGTTTTTAACAAATGAGAATAATTGGGGTCGGGGCTATAACTCACTTGGCAGAGTGCTTTCCTGGCATGCTTGAAGCCTTAAGTTATCCCCAGAACCACGTAAAGCCATGGTTATCAAGCCATGGTTGTCGTCTCAGTACTCGAGAGGTGGAGTTGGAAGGTTCAGAAGTTCAAGGTCATCCTTGGCTATAGAGGGAGTTTGAGGCTTCAGGTTCATCCTGGGCACACCAGACCCTGGTTTTGTTTTTGTTGTTTTGCTTTTTAAAGATGAAAATCCTGCAGGATGAGACCCTGGTTGTAGCCAGTTCTTTGAAGTAGACACGGCACCATGGCTAGTGTCAAATGAGTCTCGCTATAGCAAGGCTTTGTGCACGTTTGTTTATTGATGCTGAGAATGGAGCCCAGGGCCTCTTGTGCTAGGCGAATGCTCCATCTCTGATGTGTTTCTCAGTGATACTTAACTCTTGTTGCTACCACCAGAAGGGTTCTATCATTATGCTAATTTTACAGTTTTAGAAGCCAGGCCCTAGAGAGGTTAAGTCCTTTGCCCAAGACCACAAAATGAACAGGTTGAGCGCAGGAGGATTTTAACTCAGATTACCTGACTTCTTAGTAGTACAACTGTTTATTTGGTAGGGGAATTGGGCTGGGGGAAGTAGCTTTTGAGATAGGATCTCATGTTAGCCCAGGCTGGACTCAAATTCAGCAATCCTTCTGCCTCATACTCCCAAGTGTTGGGATTACAGGCATGCATCACTCTGCCTGACATTTTTTGTTTGTTTGTTTGTTTGTTTATTGACAGGGTTTCTCTGTGTAGCCCTGGCTGTCTTAGAACTCACTCTGTAGACCAGGCTGGCCTCAAATTCAGAGATCCACCTGCCCCTGGCTCCTGAGTGCTGGAATTACAGGCATGCACCACCACTGCCTGGCTATGCCTGACTTTTTAATTAATTGTTTTTGTTATGGGTATACCTGGCCTTTAGGGAATACCTCACTCATGACACAAAATGCTAAGAGCAAGAGTAGCAGTGCTAGCTAGCCACTTAAAAGCACTTCCTGTGTGTCCCTCCTGCTGAGTTCTTCCCAAGTGTTATCTGATTTGCACACACAGTTTTGAAATAGCTACTGGTCTGTTTGTCTCTGACTGGGGTGTCTAACACAGTCTTCTATTTTACCTTTGGGTTACATGGATTACAGGCATGCTTTCACATTCAGAGTTGGGGAAGCACAGGCATAGAGAGGCTCAGCTGACTGAAGCCCAGCATTAGTAACGGTGGACATGGTGTTGAGTATGCAGCATTGTGACCAACCTCACGCCCTTAACTGACCACAAGCCTGCTTCCTGTTCCAAAGATTTGTGGATCGAAAGTATGTGCCACCAAACCTGGATCCCTTTCACATTTTGGATGGGGAGATGGGGACATCCTCTTGGAGACAGGGAGGAGGAGGAATGGGCTGAGGAACTGTGGGGGGTGGGGCTGGGGGGGATAATGACTGCACTGATAAAAATATAAAAGCAATAAATAAAATAAACATTTTCAAATCAATAAACGCAGAGTTTCGAGTTGTAGGCAGCAGTTTGTGTCCAAAGACCTAAAGCTTAAAGCCTAAGGAGCATTCAGACCGGGCTGAAAAGGAAGACATTTAAAATTCATTAACTGGGCCAGTGAGAGGGATCAGTGGGTAATGGTGCTTGCTGCTAACATGAGTTTGATTCCTGGGACCCACACATGGTTGAAAGAGAAAATCAACTTTTAAAAGTTGTCCTCCGCTCAGCATGGTGGCACATACCTCAGATCTCAGCACTTGGGAGGCAGAGGCAGGCAGATCTCTGAGTTCGAGGCCAGCCTGGTCTACAGGGTAAGCTCAAGGTCAGCCAGGGCTACACAGAGAAACCCTGTCTCAAAAAACAAAACAATAAAAAAAGAAGTTGTCCTGACTTCCCCATGTGTTCCATAGCATGTGTGGGACAAGCACACATGTATGTGTGTATGTGTGTATGTGTGTATGTATGTATGTATGTATGTATGTATGTATACACACACATGTACATAGAGGCCTTGAACTCATAGACAGCTCTTGCCTCTGCCTCCTTGGTGTTGGGATTAAAAGTGTGTGCCATCCTGCCCGTCCCCAGTACAATTTTTTAAAAGTATTTTCTTTTTTTTTTTTGGTTTTTCGAGACAGGGTTTCTCTGTGTAGTCTTGGCTGTCCTGGAACTCACTCTGTAGGCCAGGCTAGCCTCGAACTCAGAAATCCACCTGCCTCTGCCTCCTGAGTGCTGGGATTAAAGGCGTGCGCCACCACTGCCCGGCTTTAAAAGTATTTTCATCTGTGTGTACTTGACTGGAGACTGGATCAGTGTTGGCTGTCTTCCTCTGCTGCTCTCCATTTCCCTCACCTCATCTCTGCCTCCCCCAGCGCCAGGGCTGTTGATGTCCACAGTGGCTTTCCCGAAGGCACTATGATATGCACAGCAAATAGTCCCCACTGAGCCACCTCTCCAGCCCGAAGTTGGTTTTTGTAATGAAATTTCGTAAGAAAAGCAGAATATTTTTATCTGGTATGTGTACATGTTTGTATGTGTGAGCACTCGGGTTCCATGGCTCCGAGTGTGGTGGACAGGATGACCTCCGGTGGAGGTCTTGGCCTCCACCGTGTTTGAGACAGGGTTTCTTAGGCTGGGGCTCCTGAGCACACCAGGCTGTCTGACTTGTGGACTTGCCCGGGTTCTCCCTTGTCTCCCTCCCATCTTGCAGTAGGAATGCTGGGATTGCACACATGAGCAACTGCTTCAGGCTTTACGTAGGTGCATTACTTACTCCTCTGTTACTGTGAAAAATACCATGACTGAAAACAACAAATAGAAAAAAGAGTTTACTCTGGTTTATGGTTCTAGAGGGAGAGTCCGTAATGGCAGGAAGCGTGGAAACAGACAGCCAAATCATGAAGCTGGGAGATCACATATCAGGAGCAAACACGAGCAGGCGAGTAAGCTAGAAGTGGGGTGAGATTATAAACTTTCAAGGCCTGCTCCCAGTGATGTACATCCTCCAGCAAGGCCAACACACACACACACACACACACACACACACACACACACACAATCTCACTGAGATCCACCTGCCTCTGTGTCTCTAGTGCTGGGACTAAGGGCTACAATTCTTAAAGGTTCCATAAACTCCCCAAATAGTGTCACCAGCTAGGGACTAGATAATCAGATACATGAGCCTGTGGGGGACAGTTCTCATTCAAACCTCTGTTGAGTTCTTGGAGTCTGAACTAGGGCTCTCATGTGTGGAATCACTCTATCCACCAAGACCATCCCCAGCTTGGACGTTCCTACTGCAACATATTTCTTAGCAGAATTGTGTTGTAAACTATAAGCTAATAATGTCTAGAAACAGCAACTTCAATTAAATGGATATCCATGGAGTTAAACATGAATAACAGTTCATTATGTTTGAGAAATGACATTTTCTCTAAATTCTTTCTAACTCATCATACTCCTTTCTCTTTTTCCATTAACTCTTTTTCCAGGTGAAAGACCAAAGAAACCCATTCCTCTTCAGGATCAGACTGTCAGAGATGAGAAAGGAAGGTACAAACGCTTTCACGGAGCCTTTAGTGGCGGCTTCTCTGCTGGTTACTTCAATACCGTCGGCTCAAAGGAAGGTACGATTCTGCAGAGAACTCTTCAAGCATGTGAATGAGAGTGCTCAAGTTCCCCTCCTGGGTTTTGTCTGTGTAACTGAGTCTCACCAGGTAGCTCAGGCCAGTCTGGAAATCTAGACTCTCCCACCTCAGACTCCCGAGTGCTGGGCTATCAGGCATGAGTCTCATGTCCAGATCCCCTCCTGACTTTAAAAAATAAAATTGTTGGTACATACGCCATAGAGTACAGAAATATTCTTTGAAGATCTGGGTTGCTCCCAGAGTTGACTTACACACGCTGTTGGGTGCAGCCTGACAGTGAAGGACCTATGTCCTACTTTGTGGAAAATGGAGAGATTCCAGCCAGGTAGCTAAAGCCAGATAGTGACTTCCCTCATTTTGCTTTGCCCTGAGTACCTCAGGCAGACACCCAGGTAATCACTGGTTGTACCTCTGACCTGGTGACTAAGAAGGTCAGACGTCACAGGTATTTTGCAGATGAGGCAACTGGGGGTCATAGGGGTTTTAGAGCCGGGATAGCATCAGAACTGCCCAGGAATTATTTAACACTGACTGTACATACCTGCTACTACTTGCTTATGACCTGGAGAAAAATAAATTAAAATGTCACACTACATTGCATAATCAATTCTGTAATTAAATGTTTTCTTTCTTTTCTTTCTTCCTTCCTTCCTTTTTTTTTTTTTTTTTTGAGACAGGGTCTCACTATATAGACCAGGCTAATCCAGCACTTGTGATATAGACCAGGCTATAGCTCCCATCTGCTCTGCCTCCTGAATGCCCAGATTACAAGCATGCACTGCCCGATTAACTGAAAGTTATCTTACTTAGGGGCTGGGAATAGAACCCAGGACCTCACTTCAGGCTAAAGCAGACGTTCTAACACTGAGCTACATCCCTAGTCTGGTCTACCAAATGAGTTCCAGGCTGGCCAGGCCTTTGTAATGAGACTCCATCTTTTTTTAAAGATTTATTTATATGAGTCCACTGTCGCTGTCTTCAGACACACAGCAGAAGAGTACATCGGATCCATTACAGATGGTTGTGAGCCACCATGTGGGTGCTGGGAATTGAACTCAGGACCTCTGGAAGGGCAGTCAGTGCTCTTGACCGCTGAGCCATCTCTCTAGCCCAACGAGACGCCATCTTAATAAACAAATGCAAACAAACAACAGACGAAATACTGTCTAGGATCATAAGATTCTAAACTCCTTTTCTTCCAGGATGGACACCCTCTACCTTTGTGTCTTCAAGACAGAACAGGGCAGACAAATCTGCTCTTGGACCTGAAGATTTTATGGATGAAGAGGTGGGTCAGGCAGTGACGGTGTCCTTGCTTATGGTGCCTTCTCTCTCCCCAGAAAGCTCGTGTAAGCTTTCCTTCCTGTCTGAGGCCTTACCTCTGTGATGTTATAGTCGTGCCCTGTGTGCCTGTCAGTGGCTTCTTCATCACTCAGATGTCTGTGTAGGGGACACTGGGACAGTTTCTGAAGTCAGAGATGTCATGTAAAAGCAAATGTATTTGGAGATCTCTAGTTGTCCCTAACTCAGTGTCATGGTGCTGAGCCTGTGGCTTTTCACAGGAACCCTGAAGCACCCTGTGGTTTTAGGAACAGTAAGCTAGCTAAAATTAAATTCCCACTGCCTTGAAACCTGGGCATAGATTCATCCATGTGCACAGTCAAGTGCAATTCAACAAGCTGTAAGCTACCAGGAGGAGGAGGAGCCCCTGGGTCTTGCCATGTAGCTGAGGCTGGCTCTGAACTTGCAACCCTCCTGCTCCAGCCTTCCCTAGTGCTAGGATCACAGATTGCTACCACATCTGACTTCCCTCTCTCTTTAAATTTTGATTATTTATTTACTGTATAGGGATGTTTTGTCTGCATGTATCTGTGTACACATCAGAAGAGGACATCAGATAGCATGGGACTACAGTTACAGATGGTTGTGAGCTGCTATACAGATGCTGGGAATTGAACCCAGGATCTCTGGAAGAGCATCCAGTGATCTTAACCACTCAGCCATATTTCCAGAACCCAGACTTCTCTCTTTCTCTTTGCATGTTTACAGGAAACTGATCTCTATTTAAAACTTGGTCGTGTGTGTTCGTACAAATGCATTTGGTGTGTGTGTCTCTGTGTGTGTTAGTATAGTGCATTTGGTGTGTGTGTAGTGGAAGTGCATTTATTTTGTGTGTTTCTGTATTAGTACAAGTGCATTTGTGTATGTTAGTCCAAGTGCATTTGTGTGTATGTTAGTCCAAGTGCATTTGTGTGTATGTTAGTCCAAGTGCATTTGTGTGTATGTTAGTCCAAGTGCATTTGTGTGTATGTTAGTCCAAGTGCATTTGTGTGTGTGTATAAACTACTTCTGTTTAATTTTCTTCTTTGAAGGATCTTAGTGAATTTGGGATAGCACCTAAAGCAATTGTTACCACGGATGATTTTGCTTCCAAAACCAAAGACAGAATACGGGAGAAGGCCAGGCAGCTGGCAGCTGCTGCAGCCCCTATTCCTGGAGCCACGCTGCTTGATGACCTCATCACACCAGCAAAGTGAGCTTGGGGGGGAGGGGGTTGTTCCTGGCATGGGTGCTTTGCACATGTGTGGATATCTTTCTCGGGGATAGCTCAGCTGCAGGCACAGGTGCTGTCTGACTAGCAGACTAAGTGAAGGGGTTTCACTCAGAGTGTCTCCCTTTATCCCTTCAATGGAAGGCTGTTAGGGACTGGGGTGGCTTCCCTTCCTCACCTTCCTCACAGGCCTTGTGGGTTCTGTCCTGCCTGCACCCTTCCTCTCCCTCCTCATCGTCCCTCCCTTCCCCCTTCCCCCCTTCCTTCCTCTCATCTCCCCCCTCCCACCTTCCCTCCCCTTCCCTCTCCTTTTCTTTCTCTTCACCCTCAGCTTGAGGACAATTTTATTAGTTTAAAAGATATATTTATTCCCTTCCCGCAAGCAAGGTGTAAACCTCAGTAGTTGCCCAGAGAATGAGAATAGAGGAGAAAACAGGGACAGAAAGAGCCAAGGCCTTAAAGCTGGTTTGGAGAGCAGACACAGGATGGGGAGGGGAGCCTTCCAGGAGGAATAAGGAAGAGCAAGGCCTGAAGTGCTAGGGAGAGCATGCTTAGAGAAGAGGTAGAAGAAAAGAACTTATGCTTTTCTAGTTAAGTGGGCAGACTTATGGAGCTGCATGGTTGTTACCTGACTTTTGATTTCTGTATACTTTGTCTTCTGTTCCTGGGTGTGGGGCCTGATTAGAATTTCCTGGTGTCCCTGGGCCACAGGCTTCCTTGACAAGAACTTACTAGAGTCTCTACGGGCTCATCTCAAAGGCCAAAGTGGTAGATGTGTGTCTCCCCTAGTTCAAATGTGCCCCCAAGCCCGCAGGCTGGCCCATTGTACTGTAGCCACAGGATGGGCAGCGACAAGGCAGGCAGAGGAGCTAGAGCAGGAGTTGTTTACTAACAGTGAAGTTCACTGTCAGTGTTTCCATACCCTGTCTAGATTGTCTGTTGGCTTTGAATTGCTAAGAAAAATGGGTTGGAAGGAAGGGCAAGGAGTCGGCCCACGGGTGAAGAGAAAGGCGCGCCGACAGAAACCGGGTAAGCCTGCTTGAGGCCCCTTCTGCAGCCCACATTCTGGTTTGTTTGTTTAGTTTTGTCTTGTGAGACAGGATGGAAGTCTGCAGTTCAGGCTGCCTGGAGCTCTCTGTGTAACTCAGGCTGGCCTCAAACTCGTGATTTTCCTGCTTCAGCCTCCTGAGTGCTGGGCTTATAGCTGTGAGCCATGACCCTTAACTACAGCATAGCTTTTTAAAAAAGGACTTCTTTATTACTAGCTGGGCATGATAGCACACACCTCTAATCCCAGCACTTGAGGTGCTGTGCAGACCACATATGTGCAGGTGCCCTGGGAGGCCAGAAGAGAGCGTCGAGGCCCTGGAACTGGAGTTAACAGATAGTTTTGGGCTACCATGTATGTCCTGGGATTGGAACCCATGTCCTCTGTATGAGTAACAGATGCTTTTAGCCACTGAGCTACCTCTCCAGCCCCACAGCATGTGTTTGAATGCTGCATATTCCTAGAAATAGACCACTGAATCAGGTAGCATACACATAGCTTAAGGTTGTAGGTATCATGCACAGTAACTTCTGGAAGGATTGTACAGGTTCACATTCTTACCAGGAGTGCAGATGTTTGCTTTCCAACCACACCTTAACTGAATCGCAGAGTCACAGGTCAATATTACTGTTTCATCCTCCTCCTTCATGTATGTATGCATGTATGCATGTATTTATGCTGAGGATTGAACCTAGGGCTTTACATATCCCAGGCAAGGACCATATCACTGAGCAACACTAAACTTCCAGCTTAACATTATGATTATCCGCTCTTTCCATGTCCTCTGTGTCCCCAGACTGTGAGTGAACTCTTTGAAGGCAGGAGTAATGTCTTTTGGGTCCCTGCAGTACATTATCGGAACACATGTGGATTAGGCCTGGTGTCCACCCAGGCCCTAAGGCTACAGCACCTTTACAAGTGCAGCCATGTGCCTCTGGTGAGTGTCAGCCACTCGGGATTTATTTTTACTTGCTCATGACTAATGCCTTTGGGATCTCTTTTGTAGATCCTGGTGTTAAGATCTATGGCTGTTCATTGCCACCTGGAGGCTCCGAAGGGTCTGAGGTATGTCACTGTAGAGCGTGCTGCTTCATGCTGGTGAAATTTTAGGGTCACAAACTGGGAATATAGCTCAGTGGTTGAGCCTAGCATATGCAAAGCCTTGGGTATGATCCCTATTACTGAGAGAAAATAAAAAATTGCCAGGCATGCTGGTGCACAGCAATAGGTAGTCTGAGGCAAAAAGAAAAGTCTCAAGGTCTAGACTGGCCTGCGCTACACAGTGAGACTCTGCCTCAGAAAACAGTAGGATGGCTCAGTGGGCAAAGGTGCTTGCTGCCAAACCTGGCCATCCGGGTGTGATCCCTGGGACCTAGGTTGTCCTTTGACCTCTACATACACTACATACATACTACATACACACACAATTTCTCTCTCTCTCTCTCACACACACACACACATACATACATACATAAATGTAATAAAAATTTCAATAGCTGGGCCCTGGTGGCGCACGCCTTTAATCCCAGCACTTGGGAGATAGAGGCAGGCGGATTTCTGAGTTCAAGGCCAGCCTGGTCTACAGAGTGAGTTCCAGGACAGCCAGGGCTATACAGAGAAACCCTGTCTCAAAAAAACAAAAAAAAAAAAAAATGCAACAAGAACAAAAACCCTAACCAGACAAAATACCCAAGCAAACAGATAAATAAATCAATAGCAAGGTCACGAGCCATTTTAGGTCCCACGGTCTTGGCGTAACTGTACCCTAAAGCTGTCGTTACTATGTCAGCTGATACGGTCAACGACTTGCTAGCACTGTAGCTATCCCAACTCTCTTATTTATTGATTAATTGGCTGATCAATTGAGACAAGGTCTCACTATACAGCTCTGGCTGATCTGGAACTCACTGTGTAGACCAATCTACACAGTGATCGGCTGGCCTTGAGCTCACAGAGATCCTTGTGCTTCTGCCTCCCAATTGCTGGGATTAAAGTTGTGCACTACCTGGGGTTAGGAGGTGCTGGAGAGATGGCTCAGTGGTTAAGAACACTGTCTGCTCTTCCCGAGGTCCTGAGTTCAATTCCCAGCAACCACATGGTGGCTCACAACCATCTATCCTGAGATCGAATGGCATGCAGGTATATACACGGATAAAGCACTCATATACATAAAATAAATAAATAAAATCTAAAAAAAAGAAAAGAAAATGTTGTGCACTACCATGCCCTGCCTGTTCTTATTTATTTAATTTTTGTGGTGGGGTTTAAAACCAGGGCCTTGCATGCTAAGAGTTCGCTGTACCTTTGAGCCACACTCTTGCCTTTGTTTCAGTCTTTTCTTTCTTTTTCTTTTTTTTTGTTTGTTTGG
Organism: Rhynchomys soricoides; assembly: GCA_019843965.1. Taxonomy (NCBI): domain Eukaryota; kingdom Metazoa; phylum Chordata; class Mammalia; order Rodentia; family Muridae; genus Rhynchomys; species Rhynchomys soricoides. The sequence continues at coordinate 19,147 of JADRCH010013778.1, read as the reverse complement.
TTTTTTGAGGCAGGCCTCTGTGTGTGTGTGTGTGTGTGTGTGTGTGTGTGTGTGTGTGTATGTGTAACAGTCCTGGCTGGAACTTGCTCTATAGATTAGGTAGGCCTCTAACTCACAGAGATCTGCCTGCCTCAGGCTCCCAGCTGAGATTAAAGTCATACACATGCCACCACTGCCTGGCTAGATTCTTCTGTGTGTGCAGGTGCCTACTGAGGGCAGAAGACGACGCCAGATGCCCTGGAACTAGAGTTAACGTTGGGTGCAAGCTGCCTGATGTGGGTGCTTGGAACTGAATCCTGGTCCTCTGCAAAAGCAGAGAATGCTCTTAATGGCCGAACCATCTCTCCAGCCTCTGCTTAGAGCAGTGGTTCTTAACCTGCAGGTTGTGACCCCTTTGGGGGTTGAACAACCTTTTCATAGGGGTCGAATATCAGATATTTACATTTCAATTCACAACGGTAGAGTCCTGAAGTAGTTTTAATTAGTATTAAGAGTAAGTAGTAAATGATATTTAACAACAAAAAATATATAATCTTGTAGTTGGGGTCACCACAATGTGAGGAGCTGTATTAAAGGACCAGGTCGAAGCTTTAAGAAGGTTGAGAACCACTGGTTTCTAGTCTCACCGTGACATTGCTTTTCTTAGTATCATTTTTTTTCCCCCAGGGATGGGACCTGGTCATTCATGGCAGCAGAAATACAAGCCTGGCAACTGTTTTGTTTGAAATTAATCACTGAACTCTAAGAGGACTTGACACCTGATAGTGACTCACCTTAATTCCTTCTCAAACACTTGAAATAGGATGAAGATGATGACTACTTACCTGACAGTGTGACTTTTGCTCCTAAAGACGTCACGCCTGTGGATTTTACACCCAAAGATAATGTACATGGGTTGGCCTACAAGGGCCTGGACCCCCACCAAGCATTGTTTGGAATGCCAGGAGAACACCTGAATCTTTTTGGTGGAGCATCTGAGGGGACCAGCCATCTTCTTGGAGATGTTGGACTGAGTAAAGGAAGAAAACTGGGCATTTCTGGCCAGGTAAAAGTTTCTGTGTTGTAAAAGCAGAAACACTGATAAATAAGTATACTTCCCATGGTAGATTAGTCAATAGTAGGTACTTTATTTGCTCAGTGAGGACTTTAAAGCCCTATCCTGCCTCCCCACGAATCCCCCCTCTCGCTCTCTTTCTCTCTCCCCCTTTCTGTCTCTCTTTGTCTATCTCTGTTTCTTTCTCTTTCAGTTCTGGGGGCTTGTCTAGTGTATGCAAGGCCCTGTGTTCGAGCCCCAGCACGGAAAGAGAGAGATAGAGACAGAGACACAGACAGACAGACAGACTCAGGGCCTTGCATACAGTAGGCAGGTACTTTTTCACAGAGCCATATGCTAGTCCCAGATTCAGTTTCTCTGAAGGTCCTTTGGGGGGCACCTGTGGTGTTTGCCATCCTAATTCTAACAAGGGTGCCCAAGAGCCTGTGGTGTCCTTGGTGGAAATCCGTGTTCCCAGCTGGAGACCTGTTTTCCCATCCTGGTGGGGCCAAGCAGAAAAGTACCTTTCCAATACATTGATTTGGTCTAATTGCAATTGGGGGCCGTAAGATGGTCCAGCAGATAAATGAAGCTGCTTCGTTCTGAGCTAAGCCTCCCCTCGCTACTGCACACCCTGAGTCAGGGCACCTGGGTCATTTTGACTTGGAGGTTTTGTCCTTTTGGAGCTTTCTGTTGCCCACCTTCTCAAATGACTCAAAGGTTCTTAAAAAGAAAGTGATCCAGTGTGGTGGTGCATTCCTTTAATTCCTGTACTCGGGAGGCAGAGGCAGAGGCAGATGGACCTCTGTGAATTCCAGGACAGCCTGGACTACATGAGAGCAAGTTCCAAGACAGTCAGGGCAACATAGTGAGATTTTATCTTAAAAAGAAAAAAAAGTTGGTTACTTTTTTTCATTCTTTCTTTGGATGCCTTTTCTATTCTTCCAACAAAAAGTCAACTTACTGCAGGCTGTTTCCCACAAGAGTTCAGACCTTGGCCGTGCTGATCAGAGACCGACAGAAGTGTCTGCCATTTTCTTTTCAGAGGCCCATTTCTGTCTGTTCATGGCTGTGTGGGTGTTCTTCCTGTCTGCTTGTTCTGGCCTCTGATGCTGGGGCCGGAAGATTGTGCCAGTGCTACAGTGTGACATTTGCCTCTGGTCACTGCTTTTCAATAGACCTGAGATCTTCTAATCTAGGTTTCCCATTTGCTTCTCTCCCAGTGATCTGCAAGTGTACGTGTGTCCGTTGGATCTTTAATACAGCTTAGCCCTGCAATGCAGACAGACCCTCCCGCCTGTTAGCTCTGTTTGGAACCTTGTGTTTTGCAGGCTTTTGGTGTAGGTGCCCTGGAAGAGGAAGATGATGACATCTATGCCACAGAAACTCTATCCAAGTATGACACTGTGCTGAAGGATGAGGAGCCTGGAGATGGCCTCTATGGCTGGACAGCTCCCAAACAATACAAAAATCAGAAAGGTACTTCTTGGCAGCCCAGATGTAGGACTGGTTGTTAGGCTCTTGGGAAGAAAGGGGTGCAGGCTCTGGTACTGGCATGTCAGACTCTGTAGAGGAGAGGGTTGTCAATGATGCAGGATGTGGGGCTGAGAGATGGTTTAGTGGACAGGGGCACTGGATGCTCTTGCAAAGACCTGGGTTTGGTTCCCAGCATCCACACTGTGGTTCACAGCCATCTATAACTCCAGTTCCAGGGCATTTCATGCTCCCTTCTGGCCTTTACAGGCCTTTAGGCATACACATGGTACATATGCATACATTTAGGTAAAACACCTATAAACATCAAACAAAAAGAGATAACCAAAAAAATATGCAGGGTGAGAAACAATGGAAACTGATACAGTGGCTTGTTCTTATAATTCTAGCACTTGGAAAGCTGAGGCAGGAGGATTGCTTTGAGTTTGAGGCCTGCCTTATAGTGTATAGGATATAAGAAAGAAATGGGGTTTAAGCCACAGCTAAAGCCAGCAGTGAAGATGGGATGTACTAGGGAGCTGGAGAGGCTTGCGGCCAGGAGAGGACTGACTGTGTGGCTTGGTGCCATGTTGTGGTCAGACAGCAGTGAGGACTCAGAGTTCAGGGAACTGGAAGATTCAGCCAATTTAAACAGCAGGCCAGAAGACCAGGTTTGGGACAGGTGACAGTGCCAACAGTCTGTAGCACAACAGAGCTCAGCTAACCTGCTCCCTGTCCCTGAGGCCTTAAAAGGCTCTTATCTGCAATCAGACAAGGTCGCTCACCTAACCTTTTTTTTTTTGTAGTTAAGCCCAGGCTGGTCTCAAAGTTGTGCTCTGTCTGCCTCCACCTCCCAGGTGCTGCAATTACAGATGTGATTATTATAAATATTGGCATCTTTCAACATGACTTAAATCTCCAGACAGAGTCTGTGGTGATTCAGGTCCCTTAGTTAAACTGCCACTCCAGTCTTGCTTTCTAGAAATGGTGCAGGGGAGTAGACAGGGTGGAGAATCGGGACTGTCTAATACAGTCAGTCAGCACAGTGCCCTAAATTCTGTCACAGTACCCCCCAATGCCCAAACGATATACAATTTCACATATTATAAATTAGAAATGTGATTGTCTATGTTACATAGCCAATGTATTGATACCATTGACGATATATTACATGTTAATTATATAATAATGTAAGATACTAATTACTAATTGAGTATACTCTAGACATTAATGGGTGAATGAAATTAATTAATAGTTATCTTAATTATATCAGTAACCAATGTTTAAGTTAACTAAATTATTAACATCTTACAGTAGTTGGTAGTTTGCAGTAACATACACTCTAGTCCGCTTTCCAAGACAAATCTTTCACTTTTCCTGAATATAGAACCTTTGTTCTGCTGGTGAGTTTGGGATATTCTGTCTCTCTTTTTTAATTTGCATGTATGTATCTTCTTCTAACTGGGTGAATATATCGTTTCTAGCTGATTTTCCTCCAGCAGTTACTGAGGCTGGAATGAGTCTTCTGTGCACCCACTTAGCCTGCCACATGCTTGCGTCTGCAGCCGGAGGACCATCCCCTGATCCAGTCAGATGGCGTTGGTCACTCAGTTTCCTTAGTTTGTGGTCTTATCTGTCTACTGTTAGCATTTCATTTGCAACAACGATTTGTCCCAGGGCGAGTTCACAGCTGACCTGGTTGTGTTGCCTAGGAGCCTTATTTGGGCTGTTGCTAAGGAAACCTGGACACAGCCATCCTGGGGCGCTGTGTGAGAAATGACCCTTGCAGTTGGGAATCCTTCTTTTGACACTAGCTGGCTTTTCTTGAGAAATTTCATTCCAAATAATAGCCACCCGAGGTTGCTTTGGTAGGGAGGGAGAGAACAGCTTTATGGGATCATTTTAGATCAAGTTTTTAGATGTTTCCAGTAAGAGTCCTTGGGCTCCTGACGAGGCGACACATCATGGCGGTAGCCTGTGCAGAGGCTGTTTTGCTGACGTCCTTGCTTTGAAGACAGTCTGGGTGCTTGTCTTGGGAGTCCGAGGCAGTGTCTGAGCTGTCTGGGTGGCTGGGCAGTGGAGGGCAGTTTGAGCTGAGCCTCACGGTGTCAACAAAGGGGTGAGAATTTGAATGCCACTTGGTCCCCAAATGCTCATTCCCAGTGACCTCACCCAGGGCGCGGTTTATGCTCCGGAAAATAAGAAGCCTCTTGTCTCACTTAACCATCTCAGCTTCTGGAATTAATCAGTGATGTCATTTTGTAGAACCTGAGAGAGATCTTCGATATGTTGGCAAAATTTTGGAAGGATTTTCCTTGGCTTCTAAACCTTTATCTTCAAAGAAAGTAAGAAAACCTTTCCATTCAAATTATTTTATTTGTTTGGTACTTATAGTGTTTATTTTAATATTTATATGTTTTTAAATATTTCTAATTTCATTAATTAATTGAGCTTTATCACCGTACTTATGGAAATCTGGTATTTCTTTATGCATAGTCCTCTGTTAACAGATTTTAGAAGAAAGCTATGTGTGATGCGACAGGTCTGTAATCCTAGCACTTGGGAAACTGCGGCAGGACAATCATATTCTGAGGCAGCCTGGGAAACTAAGATCCGATTTCAAAAAGGGGAAGGGGGCTCCACACAGCCCAGCCAATAAAGTACTCAAGACATGAATTCAGTTCCCAAACCCGTGTCAAAAAAGCTGGTGCAGTGGCTGTACTCATCATCCAGTGCATGGAAGGTTCCAGAGGCTCACTGGCCAGCAGTAGAGCCTCCTTGACAAGTTCCATTCCAGGGGAAGATTCTGTCTTAGAAAACAGAAGGTGGGGGCTGGAGAAATGGCTGAGCAGTTAAGAGAACTGGCTGCTCTTCCAGACCCAGGTTTGATTCCCAGTACCCACATGGTGGCTCACAACTGTCTCTAACTCTAGTTCCAGGGGATCCAACACCCCCTTTTGGCTTCTTCTGGCATCAGACATACATGTGGTAGTGCACAGACATACAGGCAAGATACCCATATACATTAAAAACAAACAAATTAGACATTTCCATTGAAAGAGGCCAGTAATGTGGCCCAGTGGTTAAGTTCCCAGCACCACACAGAACCCCAGCCCTTAGCATCTTGTTAGAGGGCAGTTCTCTCACTTTTAGATTACCTTGATGTTCGGGGAATACTGCACAGGGGAAAGTGCTTGCTTACCAAATGCAAGTAAACACAAAGATGGTTTCCTGGCAGGAATAATTCCACTGGGTCCAGGGAACTGCGAACTCCTAATTCTGCCTGTAACGAGGCGGTACAGACATGGATGTGGTGGAAAGTTCTCAGGCCAGTGTGCACCTGGGTCTGAGTGCTTCACCAGTGTTCAGGGTTGACTTGGTTCTAGAAGTCAGGGTACAAGCAATGCTTAATCTTTGCTTGTTACACTAAGAGCAGGGGGACCCCTCGATAGTTACTTAAAATATCTAATGGTTGGTACACGGTGCAGCCTTTAATGCCAGCACTCAGGAGGTGGAGCCGGGCGGATCCCCTGAGTGTGAGGCCAGCCTGGTCTCCAGAGCTGAGCTTCAGGACAGTCAGAGCTACCCAGTGTAATTCTGCTTCCAAAAGAAGTCTGATGCTTAGGCCGGGGACGTAGCTCAGTAACAGAGACTGTGTTCAGTGTGCATGAGGTTTATCATCCCCCAAGGAAATGACAAAACTCCACTGTCCTTTTAACTTTTCTGTTCTGCTGTTGTTAATGTCTTCAGAGTTATAAATCCAGAATTTTCACAGATTCAATGTTAGTAAGTTTCAGTGTCGTCAACCTTTCTCCCCCCCCTCCCCCTCCCATACTGAGGTTAGAGCTAAGACCTCATGTGTGCTAGGCACACACTTTACCACTGAGCTACACCCTAGCCTGTTTTTGTTATGTTGTGTTGTAGGTTGCTGAGGTGTAATCCCAGGGTCTTGTCACTATTCAGCATATTGTAACTGAGCCTCATCCTCAGCTCTACTTAGGGTCTGAATTAAAAAATACTTTGAATTAAGAAGTAAGTTGGGGGTGAGAGGGGCTGGAGAGATGACTCAGCGGTTAAGAGCACTGGCTATTCTTCCAGAAGTCCTGAGTTCAATTCCCAGCCACCACATGGTGGCTCATAGCCATCTGTAATGAGTTCTGGTGCCCTCTTCTGGTGTGTCTGAAGAAAGCGGCAGTGTACTCACATACATAAAATAAAATAAATAATTCTTTAAAAAAAAAAAAGTCGGGGCAGGAGCCAGAGAGATGGCTCAGTGGTTAAGAGCACTTGTGGCTTAATAGTGAGGAGTGGGGTTTGGATCCTAGCCCGCAATCACCTATAACTCCAGCCCCAAAGGGTTCATGTCCTCATCTGGCCTCTGTGGTCACGTTTACACGTGTGCACATTCACTTACGTAACAGACATGCATATTCACAAACAAAATAAAAATGAATTTAAAAAAATAAAGGTCTGATGTTCTACTTTGGAAGTGAACCATAGCCTGAACAAAGAGTTTTGAATTTAAAACTACTTAATTTCAAGTTTGTTTTTTTCTTTTCTCTTTTTTTTTTTTTTTCCCGAGACAGGGTTTCTCTGTGTAGCCCTGGCTGTCCTGGAACTCAGTCTGTAGACCAGGCTGGCCTCGAACTCAGAAATCCGCCTGCCTCTGCCTCCCAAGTGCTGGGATTAAAGGTGTGCGCCACCACGGCCCACCAAATCTTACAGTGGGCTGTGTCCACATGTGGGACAGGACGTGGTACTCTGTCTTTTTATATTTAGTGCTCTCATCATGGGAAACATACATATTAGCTGTGATGTTGTTTGCAATGTGAGACTGTTGGAACAGTGGTTCCGATTTCCCTCAGGGGCCAGGCTATCCCTGTGCTGTCCACCTCGAAAGGGAGCTGGGGCTGGGCGTGTCTGGTGACACTAAAATCATGGTTTTCTTTCTTAAGTCTATGTGATCTTGTAACCCAGATTTCCTGACTTTTATTTTGTTTTTTGTTAAGATTTATCCGCCTCCTCAGTTGCCCAGAGACTACCGACCGGTGCATTACTTCAGACCTGTGGTTGCTGCAACGTCTGAGAATGCGCACTTACTTCAGGTGTTATCGGAGTCATCTGGGAAAGCGGGGCCGGACATGGGGACACACAGTAGGCATCAACTCAATGCCTCCAAGCGGGGGGAGTTGCTAGGAGAGATGCCTGTTCGAGGTACGTGTGATGGACGAGAAGGGACTTGTTATGTTTACCATAATCTTACTCAAATAGGGAGTTGTGGTTTCCCATTGATGGGGAGCCCTAGGAGACGTGTCCTGTATTGTCAACAGCGTACAGAAGTGTATATACAGACCTTGTTCATTATGACTTGTGAGTTGTTCTTTTTGCCCCCTCCCTCCCTTTTTTATTTTTTATTTTTAAAAAGATTTATTTATTTATTATATGTGAGTCCACTGTAGCTGTCTTCAGACACCCCAGAAGAGGGCATCAGATCATGTGGTTGCTGGGATTTGAACTCAGGATCTTCAGAAGAGCAGTTGGTGCTCTTAACCGCTGAGCCACCTCTCCAGCCCTGCTTCTTCCTCCCTCCCTTCCCTCTTTCTTTCTTTCTTTCTTTCTTCCTTCCTTCCTTCCTTCCTTCCTTCCTTCTTTTCAGACAGGGTGTCTCTCTATGTAGTCTTGGTTGTCTTGGAGCTTGCTATGTAGACCAGGCTGGCCTTAAACTCACAGAAATCCTCTTGCTTCTGCCTCACAAGTGCTAGGATTAAAGGCTACGCCACCACACCTGGCCTCCCTCTTTTGTTTTTGTTTTTTGAGAGCCGTGCTCATGATGTAGACCCCCCCACTAGCCTAGACTCATTATTTTGTTCCATCCTCTTGAGTCCTGGGGTTACAGGCATGCACTGCCACACCACATACCTTCACTTTCTTAAAAATGCCTTTTTATGCTGTGTGTGTGTGTGTGTGTGTGTGTGTGTGTACACCTGTATAAACCACACTGCCTGTATGAAAGTCAGAGGACAACTTGCAGGAGTCGGTTCTCTCCTTCCACTTTGTGGGTCCTAGAGATTGAACTCAGGTCATCGGGTGTGGTGGCAGGAGCCTTTGCCCACTGAGCCATCTTTTTTTTTTTTTTTGGTTTTTCGAGACAGGGTTTCTCTGTGTAGCCCTGGCTGTCCTGGAACTCACTCTGTAGACCAGGCTGGCCTTGAACTTAGAAGTCCACCTGCCTCTGCCTCTGCCTCCCAAGTGCTGGGACTAAAGGCGTGCGCCACCACTGCCTGGCCCCACTGAGCCATCTTACTAGCCTTTTTATTTTACTTACCTGTTAGTTTGTTTATTGAGACAAGACCCCCCCACTAGCCTAGACTCATTATTTTGTTCCATCAGCCTCTTGGGTCCTGGGGTTCCAGGCATGTACAAGTTGGTAGCCCAGGCTGGCCTTGAACTCATGATAATCCTGCTCAGCCTTCCAAATAAACAAGGATTACAGGCATGAGCCATTGCTGTTTTTCCAAAGCAGTGCTCTGATAGTGCTCTTGGCTTCCTTCCTATCCGTAGTGAGAGGAGGGACCTTATCTGCATTGTCCCCCAGACCCTGGGCCACTGCCTGCTGTGATATGAGTGCTCAGTGGGAGCACCGTGGAAGCCATGACCATAGCCGCCTGTGGTTCAGAGTCCTCACCTGGGCACGGAGCACAGGGCTTTACATGGTCCAGGAATTTGCACTGCCTCGAGTTGTACCCATGGCCAATTATGTAAATATGCAGTTCACAGGACATATAGATATTGATAGATCAGTAACATAAACACTCATCTGTGATTATGTACATTTTTAGTAGTGACCGCGGGTACAGAAAAGGTAAAGCTGTTTTTCATCTCTTGTTACTGTTTTTATTTAGGGTCAGCTACTTCAGTGTTGGAGTTTCTGTCTCAAAAAGACAAAGAAAGAATTAAAGAAGTTAAGCAGGCAACTGACCTGGAAGCCGCTCAAGCCAAGGCCAGGAGTCTGGCCCAGAGTGCTTCAAGCAGCCGAGCGCAGGCCTCCACAGCAGACCTCGGGCACAGTTCATGGCACCTGGCCCTGGGTGGTGGGACAGTCACCACCAGAGCCAGCAACTTCAAGCCTTTTGCCAAAGATCCAGAAAAGCAAAGACGATATGAAGAATTCTTAGTACACATGAAGAAGGGTCAGAAAGGTGGGTGCTGGCCTGGCTGGGTTGGCAGCCTCTCTGCGCATCCCCTCCCCCATCACAGACTGCAAGTCAAGCCGCCCTGATCTGTCATTAGTTTTGCTCCACTTGATGTAAACAGTGCCAAGGTTTCAGGCCCTCACTCTAAAAAGCAAATGCATAGCAGAAATAGAGTTAAGGCCTCTAATTCCAGCACTGGGTGGCTGAGGCAGTGGGATCAAGAGTTTGAGGCCAGCCCTGGCTATGTAGCAAGTCCTTGTTCAAAACTAAAAAGCAAAAGAAAACAAAAATCACACACAAGTAGTGATAATTTTGAAGTTTTCGTTTCTTTGAAAAAACACAGGAATATTATGGGATGTGTTTTCATTTTAATCATCCCAGGTGTGGAGTATGGGGCTGCTTCAGGTTGTCCACAGCTGCTGACGGGGATTTGCCTCGTGCTCTAGCTGGGGCGTGCTTTTGCCAGCTGCAGATAGTGTCTGCAACTGTGTGATACTTGGAATTCTATAGACTTTTCAGAGGGTGTATGAATGCTAGGGCCCTGACAGGTGGTTTGTTGGTTGTTGCTGGTCATGGTTTGTTAAGCAGTCGTGCAAAAAAGAAGAAATAAGAAGAAGAAATTAGATGTCCGGATGGTGAAGATCAGACTTGCCCTGGGGAGCTTGAAGCCCCTGATCAGCAGGAAGTCTGATGATAACATTGCCCCCTCTCTCATTCCTTTCTTATTCAGGGATCTCTTTCCTTTCCCGTCTATCCTCCTTTCTCTCCTATCTACTGTTATGGGGTTGAAAAGGTGGAAGAAAATGGGAGGAGAGGGGCAGAAGAAAGAAGAACCAACAAAGTAGCCAAAGACAGCTACACCGAAAAAGGGTAGAGAAAGAGTCTCCTCCTAGCACAGGGCTGTAGCTGGTTGGATTTATTAACATCTGGGTGTGCCAGCAGTGCCCTTGCATCTAAGGGTTAGCCATGTACCAGCAGCCTTCCAGAGCTTTCTCTTGGACCATGTAGTTAAGTAGAATTCAATAAAGAGCATCTTGATGAATTGGGGCTGAACAGATGGGTCAGCGGTTAAGAACACTTGCTGCTCTTGCTGAGGACCTAGATTTGGTTCCCAGCACACACATGGCAGCTCACCATCATTCATAAGCCCAGTTCCAGGGGCTCCAACAGCCATACATACATGGTGTACAAACATGCTTGCAGACAAAACATTTGTACACATAAAGTAAAATAGAAGCATCTTATAAAGGAAAGAGTAACATTGCCTGCAGGTAGCATCCAGTGCCCAGCTCCATGCGCCCACGGGGCTCGGCTGTCCCGTGGTGGCCACTCGCTCTCCCTCAAGCACCATGCTTTCCTCGGAGTAAAACTGCCTTGTTCCTGTACCACAGATGCCCTGCAACGATGCCTGGACCCCAGCATGACTGAGTGGGAGCGAAGCCGGGAGCGGGAAGAGTTTGCCCGGGCAGCCCAGCTCTATGTGTCTCCCAACTCTACCCTGTCCTCCAGGTTCACTCACGCCAAGGAGGAAGACGATTCAGATCAGGTTGAAGTTCCTCGGGACCAAGAGGTCTGTGGCCATCATGTGCCTACCTGGTGAACTTCATTTTGTGATTTTGCAGTTGTAGGAATTGAGTTGAACCCAGGCTTTCACACAGTGTTAGTATGTACATGGTCTAACCATTAGGCAACACTCTCAAGCTCTGGTCAGATTTTTATTGATTTGTTTGTTTGTTTGTGTCTTATTTATGTGGATGTGTGCACGGTGTTCAGGTACATGTGCATCTAGAAGCCAGAGATCAACATTTCTCAATTATTCTGTAACTTATTTAGTTTTTTGAAACAGGGTCTCATATAGGCTAACTGGCCTGGAAGTCCTGTTCTTCCTGCCTCAGCTTTCCCAATGCTGGGGTTACAGGTGTGAGCCACTCCATTAGACTTCACCTTACTGTTGTTGTTGTTGTTGATGATGATGTTGTTGATGATGTACATCTGTATGAGGGTATGGGATCCCCTGGAACAGGAGTTACAGACAGTTGTGAGCTGTCATATGGGCTGCAATCTAGGTTGTCTGGAAGAGTAGTAGCTGGTGCTCTTAACCACTGAGCCGTCTCTCCAGCCCCCTTGACTTTACTTTTTTTTGAGACAGGGTCTCTCACTGAACTCAGAGCTCATCGATTCAGCAAGGTGGGCTAGCCAGTGAGCTTCAGGGATCCACCTGTCTCTTCTTCCTGCTGATGGGATTCTGGAGACATGCTCTCGCACCCAGCCTGTATTCAGGTTCTGGGGATATGAACTCAGGCCCTTACGCTTTTGTGGCAAGCACTTCTGAGTCATCTCCGCAGTCCCTCCTAGTGATTTTAAAATTAAAAACACCATGCACCTAAATATTTTATCAGTGAAAAGAGTAAAATACACATAGCATAGTAGATAGAGTAAGAAATAATTTGATGTCTAGCTTATAAGATATAAGCAGTGTAATAACCCAAATTCTTTGATATTTCAAGGCCAGTGTTTGTTTTTGATGGAAGTATTAGGGAATGAAGCTTGGCATTTTAAAAAATACACACTTATTTTTATTTTATATGCATGAGTGTTTTGACTTCATGTATTTCTGTGTACCATATGCATGGCTGGTACCCTCAGAGGCCAGAAGACAGTGTTAAATTCCCTAGAATTAGAGTCATAGATGGCTGAGCCATCCTGGTGCTGGGAATCAAACTTGGGCTCTCTGGAAGAGAAGTCAGTGCTGAGAGATCTCTTCAGCCCTGACTTTTTTTTGTTTTTTGTTTTTTTTTTTTGAGATGTGGTCTTGGTATTCAGGCCAGGCTAGTTTGGAATTCACTATGTAGGCAAGGCTACTTCATACTCATAGAGATCCACCTGTCTTTGCCTCCTGATATATATTTTTTAAATTTATTTTTATTGATTTTTAAAAATTCTTCATTTTGACGGTGATGGTATACTCCCTTAATCTCAGCACTGAGGAGGCAGAGGCAGGTAGATCTCTAAGTTTGAGCCAGCCTGGTCTACAAAGCGAGTTCCTGTACAGCCAGAGCTACACAAAGAAACCTGTCTTGAAAAATCACACACACACACAAAAAACAACCCAAAAAACTTCATATATGTGTGCATCTGCATGTGAGTACATGGGTGTGAATTCGGGTGCTCCATCGAGTCCTGATGAGGGCGTGGGTCCTCTGGAGCTGGAGTGATAGGTGGTTGTGAGCCGCTGGATTTGGCTGTGGGCAATAGAACTGGAGTCCTCTGCAAGAGCAGTGTGCTATGTCAGCTGCTGAGCCACCTCTCCAATCTAAGGCTTGGTATTTCTAACTTGGAAGACTAGTGAGGTCAGTTCTCTGACTCCATCAGACAGAATGTCTGTCTCTTCCTAGAATGATGTCAGTGACAAGCAGTCAGCTGTGAAGATGAAGATGTTTGGGAAGCTCACCCGAGACACGTTTGAGTGGCATCCCGACAAGCTTCTGTGTAAGAGGTTTAACGTCCCTGACCCTTATCCAGGGTAAGCGGAGTTAGCCTGTCTTTCCACCCACTCCATGAAATCTGATTTAAGAGAAAAAAGTTGTTAGATTTATGTTATGTGTTTTGCCTGCGTGTGTGTCTATGCACTGTGTGTTTGCCTGCTGCCCTTAGGGCTTAGAGGAGGGCATCAGAGCTGCTGGCACTGGAGTTACAGCTACTGCGTGGATGCTAGCAACTGAACCTGTGCTCTTAAGCACTGAGCCGTTTTTCCAGCCCCTTAGAGTTTCTATTATGCTTTTGCAGTCCCTTTTCAAGAGGAACTTAACTTCTAACTGTTGGGAGCTGCCAGTTTGCACATTTACTTTAACTTCTGTTTGTTTATTTTTATTTTTGTTCATGTGTATGTAACTGTATGTTCATATGAGGACTCAAGGTGGACAGCAGAGGGCATTGGATCCCCTGGAGCTGCGGTGACAGGTGGTTGTGAGCCACATGCCCCCTTAACTGTGTGATTCATGTGACTGTGTGCATGAGTCTGTGTTGCCGTGTGTATTTAAACCATATTGCAACCTCTTAATTTATTGCTAAAATACAAATACAGGTAAACTTTATTCCATGTCTTAATGACTTCGGGTGGCATCTTTTTAATTCTGCTCATACATTTTATTTTAAATATGTTACTTACAGCTGGATATGGGGGTGCCCACTTTTGATCCTAGCACTTTTGAGGCAGAGGTAGGAGAATCTCTGGGAGACTGAGCCTGCCTGGGCTACAGAGAGAATTCCAGGACAGCTAGGGATACATACTGGAGAGACCCTATGTCAAGTAACAATGAAACATATTATTTGTGTTTCTTTTCCTTCACGTGTGTTTGGGAACATGCTAGGATCAAACACAGGGCCTTGTGCACACTAGGATCAAACACCATAGGGCCTTGCACATGCTAAGATCAAACAGGGCCTTGCATACACTAGGATCAAACACCATAGGGCCTTGAACACACTAGGATCAAACACAGGGCCTTGCACATGCTAAGACCAAAACACAAGGCCTTACACATGCTAGGACCAAACACAAGGCCTTGCACATGCTAGTATCAAACACAGGGCCTTGCATGCACTAGTATCAAACACAGAACCTTGTATACACTGGGATCAAACATAGGGCCTTGCACACACTGAGATCAAATACCACAGGGCCATGCCCATACTAGGATCAAACACAGAACCTTGCATACACTGCGATCAAACACAGGGCCTTGCACATGCTAGCATCAAACACCACAGGACCTTGCACATGCTAGCATCAAACACAGGACCATACACATGCTAGCATCAAACACAGGACCTTACACATGCTAGCATCAAACACAGGACCTTGCACATGCTAGCATCAAACACAGGACCATACACATGCTAGCATCAAACACAGGACCTTACACATGCTAGCATCAAACACAGGACCTTGCACATGCTAGCATCAAACACAGGACCATACACATGCTAGCATCAAACACAGGACCTTACACATGCTAGCATCAAACACAGGACCTTGCACATACTGGGATCAAACACAGGGCCTTTCACACACTGAGCTCAAACACAGGGCCTTGCTCACACTGGGATCAAACACAGGGCCTTGCTTACACTGGGATCAAACACAGGACCTTGCACACTCTAGGATCAAACACAGGGCCTTGTACACATTGGGATTAAACACAGGGCCTTGCACATGCCAGTCAAACTCTCTGCCACTGGGCTCCATCCTCAGCCTAATGCTTTGTTTCTAAATTCTCCTTATAAAATGTCAGAGATGACTCAGTGGGTTAGAGCACTGACTGTTCTTACAGAGGACCAGGTTGGGTCCCAACACCCACATGGCAGCTCACAACTGTCTATAACTCCAGTTCCGGGGGTTCTGATATCCTCTTCTGACCTTCTGCCGTAAACTGAATGAATCAATTAAAAAAACACAAGTTTAGCATTTTCTTTCTTTCTTTTTTTTTTGTGTATTTTTTGGTTTTTTGAGACAGGGTTTCTCTGTGTAGCCCTGGCTGTCCTGGAACTCACTCTGTAGACCAGGCTGACCTCGAACTCAGAAATCCACCTGCCTCTGCCTCCCAAGTGCTGGGATTAAAGGTGTGCGCCACCACTGCCCGGCAGCATTTTCTTATTGGATTAAAAATACTCCCAGAAAGCATACTGGAAGATATAATTATGTTTTTAGCTATGGAACTTTCCATTAGTGTAAAGCTGTTTTTGAAGTTAAAAGTTCTAGTCTTTCTTCTTCTTCTTCTTCTCCTTCTTCTCCTTCTCCTTCTCCTTCTCCTTCTCCTTCTCCTTCTTCTTCTTCTTCTTCTTTCTCCTCCTCCTCTTCCTCCTCCTCTTCCTCCTCCTCTTCCTCCTCCCCTTCTTCTGACTTCCCCTCCTCCTCTTCCTTCCTTCCCTCTCTTCCCCTTCCTCCTTCTCTTCTTCCTCCTCCTTTTTAAGATAAAGTCTTGCCTGGCCTGGAACTCCCTGTGTCGACCATGCTGGCCTGGAACTCTCAGAGATCCGTCTGCCTCTGCCTCCTGCGTGCTGGGATTAAAGTTGTGCACCCCCTTGCTCAGCAGTCAATACTCTAATAAAAATAACTCAAGGGTGCTGAAGTCAGGCGTTCTGCCCTCCTGAACTGCTTTGAGAAGTAGAAATGTCTTGAGGCTCTGCGGCCTAGCTGGAGAGCTGATGTGAGAAAGCAAGTCTCACAGGATGTGGGCTTCATCCTAGCTGTTGTTATTAAAACTCCCATCTTTTCTCCTTTTTACCCGCCATCCCAGCTCAACTTTAGTCGGCTTACCCAGAGTGAAGAGGGATAAATACTCAGTCTTCAACTTCCTGACGCTCCCAGAGCCTGCCCCTCTGCCCACAGCTCCAGTACCCAGTGACAAAGCCCTGAAGCCACGAGGTCCAGACAGTGAGTAGAACTCCCTGGGATCTAGGTCCTGACACCTGTGGGACCCAGGTACTGACCCAGGTCTCAGCCCTTCACTGGCTGGAAGGGGGAGTAAGGAGTGGACCAGCCCTAAGTGTGAGCACAGTGTAGACTTTCTCTGCTAAGAATTGTCCCTGTACAATGGCAGTGGTCAGAGCAAGCCAGGAGTTTAATCTGTGTGCTTGCGTCTGTCTGCACCTACCGTATCCCCAGTACCTTGTATAGTGTGCCTGGCCCATCCAAGGTAGACTGAAGTTCTGAGCAAATGAAAGGTTAGCCTTGAATTTACCTTCTGCTCACTAATTCCAGTGTTCTGGTGGGTTCTTGCCTTTCAGAATCCCGGAAGCCATCACGATGGGACACATCCAAACAGGAGAAGAAAGAAGATTCCATTAGCGAGTTTTTAAGTCAGGCTAGATCAAAAGTTGGACCTCCAAAACAAGAATCCAGTGCCTTAGGAAGCAAAGAAGAACAGGCCCCTGAGCCACGCCCAGACACGGTATGGGGAGGCTGCTGGCTGTGCTGGCGGCTGTGGCCCAATCCCTTCTCTGTATGATGTGTTCTCTGTTCAGTAGTGGGTGTATGTGTGCCCATGTGCATGTGCCCATGCACATGGCATGTGTGTGTGTGCCTGTGTGTATGTGCATGTGCCCATGTGTACAAGTGTACGTGCCCATGTGCATGTACATGTGCCTGTATGCAAGTGTGTGTGCTCGTGTGTATATGTGTGCCTGTATGAGCAGATGACAGCCTCTGCTGCTCCCCCGGGGTGCAGGAGTGTGTAGGAGACCGTAGGCTTGTGTGTGAATAACAGAGCAAACGTTTTTCTAGAACATCTTTACTTACGGAAACCAACAGCAGATAGATTTAGCCTCTGGTTCTACCTGGTTGGTGCCTAGTAGACAGACCCACAGCACAACTGTAGCTGTGTGTGAGAAAAGTCTACACACTTCTAAAACCTAACCCAGTGCATTCATATGATGATGACAAGTGTTCCCTTTTGTGGAGAGACTACCCCCTGGGCTCTCTTCCTTTGTTTGCTTGGCTTTTGCACATATGCAGTCAGAGGACGACCTATGAGAATGGGTTCTCTCCTTCCAGGGCCTTGCACATGCCAGCATTAAACACCATAGGGAGTGTTTCACAGTCAGACCGTCCTAGGACTCTGACTTTTTAGTAATTCCCCACAGGTTTCTCTTATTTTTGTTAATCTCTCTCTTTTTCCCTCCTTTGTTCAAAGCAGTGTATTTTTATTGAACTGTTTTTAAGTTAATAGACTCTTTCTGTGCTATTTTCAGTCTGCTGATGAATACAGACAATGGGTTTTGCTTGTTTGGGGGTTATTAGCCCAGCTCCCAGGATCCCACAATTCTCCAGCCTCGTGCTCTCAGACTCCTTGTGCTTCCTGAGCATATTCTAGAAGAACCCCACAGAGGGAAAGTGCTACACACTTGATCAGGAAGTCCTGAGGGGCACCCCAAATTATTTTTTAAAAATGTGTGTGAGTATTTTACTCATATGCACAGATGTGCAAGCGGTACCTGCTGATCCCTGGAGCTGGAGTTACAGATGGATGTACGCCTCCACGTGGGTGCTGGGAATCAAACCTGGGTCCCCTAGAAGAGCAGCCAGTGCTTTTAACCACTCAGCCATCTGTCCATTCCCCCAAGCCCAGTCTTAACTATTTGCTCACGTGTATGTGTGTGTTTTAAAGCATCGAGTCCCTTTACCCCGACTCTTGTTTCTCTGTTAATGCAGACTGTAGACAAAGCTGTAGATGCACAGATGGATGGGGAAGGTAGCCGCCCTTCCATGGATTTATTCAAGGCCATCTTCGCCAGTTCCTCTGATGAAAAGTCCTCATCTTCAGAAGAGGAGCAAGACGACAGTGAGGACAGTCAAGAGCACACCGAGGAGGCCAGCCGTAAAGGTTCCCAGGAGGCTGCTGTGGGGCAGACCTCTGTGATCCATGGTAAGGCCACCTCTCTGACTTGGGTGCTAAGAGAGAGAGGTAACGGTGTTTAAGGTGCAGCCTTGTTTGTCTGTGGTGAGACAGGCTCTCAGGAAGCCCAGTCTGACTTCGACTTTCCTAAGGCTGGCCTGCAACCTCTGATCCTTTCTCCACCTCTCAGACTCCTGGGACTACAGGCAGGCACCACATTTGGCTCTGGAGCCTTCAGCAAGGTCAATTGACAGTTAATAGTATCAATTAATAGTATCTCATCATATTCATACACACATACATCTACACACTCACATGTGTGTGTGTGTGCCTGTGTATGTTAGTATGTTCAGATATACATTACATGTGTGCATGCATGCACAGGGGCCAGAGATCAGCCTTAAGTGTTGTGTCTCTATTAACAACCCCCTTGCTTTTTGAGATGCAGTCTTAGCAGTACCTGGGGCTCCTCAGTTTATCTAAGCAACTTGCTAACAAGCCACAGAACCCCACAGTGCCCACCATTGAACTTACAAGTGCACGCCATCACACTCGGCTTTTTATGTGGGTTCTGGGCTCAAACTGGGCCCTTGTGCATGTGTGGCAGGCATTTTAGGGTCCGTGCCATCTCTCGAGCCAAGTTGGATTTTTTTTTTAAATCTGGTGTAAATCTCTGATGTATATTTTAAAGATAGTTGTGTTTGACAGTATTATTGATTTCTAGTTAAGAATTGAAAAAGTATCAGTTTTCTTTAAATTTCTTTTTTTTTTAAAATTATTTATTTTAATGAGTATAGTGTAGCTGTCTTCAGACACCAGATCCCATTACAGATGGTTATAAGCCACCATGTGGTTGCTGGGATTGAACTCCGAATCTCTGGAAGAGCAGTCAGTGCTCTTAACCTCTGAGCCATCTCTCCAGCCCCTAAATTTCTTTTTTTTAAGGGTTGGGGTAGAGTTCAGTATATAGCTTGGGCAAAATTCTTTTCTTTTCTTTTCTTTTCTTTTCTTTCTTTCTTTCTTTCTTTCTTTCTTTCTTTCTTTCTTTCTTT
>JADRCH010013775.1:0-13442 GCA_019843965.1 Rhynchomys soricoides | reverse complement strand
GCCACTCTTCTGTGGTGACGTACACTCGGGGACGGGCCACTCTTCTGCAGCTCACTCACACACATCTTTCCATCGCACGACCTAGACTTGAATTTTTAGTTGTCTTTTCCTTGTTTCAAAACCTTGTTCAAAACCTGTTTCCTTGGTTTTGTCAATGTTAAAAATCTACTTTAATTTCTACAGACCTCCCACCATCTCTCCTGTTACTGTGTTAATAAGATTTGTCATCTGTGGTACAGTACAACACTTTTTTTTTTTTTTTTTTGGCATGTTTGATGTCTTGCAAGGTGAGACCTTGGCACCCTGTTTCCCCAAAGAACTGGTGAGGAGAAAAGCTCATGAATTTCCAGTGTTTCTTTACCTCACTGCAGCCGTTACACTTGGCGATTGCCAGTGTTTTCATGTTTGCCCAGAGTAGGGCCTTCACATCGGTCTGTGTGTCCTGTAGATGTGAGCCTAGCAGTGTTTGTGGGGCCCTTACTTGATGTGTGATGGGAGCCCAGTGATTTTCATAGTGCCCTTATATGTGGTCCAACAAGTCTGGGCTCAGCTTCTGTGTTTCTTGCTTGGAATATGTAATTATCTCTTTTTTCAAGGAATCTGGCTTCCTTCTGGTGAGGTCTGGCCTTTGAGTACCACAGCCAGGCTCTAAGGACATATCCTGCTACAGGGCCCACTGCCGTGGATGGGGCAGAGTATGTCAGCACGTACCCACACTCCGTTTGTCCTTCCTGTTCAGATTGTGGTACCCAGATATATACTTGATTACTCTTAGATCATGATGCCAGCGTCTGCACTTCTCAGGATTATTCAGCAGGATTGGAGTGCCATGTGCAGTCAGAGCAGAACAAGACATGCGCAGTTACTTAGTAGGGACTCCCAAGTGCCCCTTGCAACAGTTACTGAAGATGGTTAGAATTTATTTAAGTTACATTGTATCTGTTGTCAGAGCAGAGAGGGGGCTCCTCCCTCTGCCAGTCTTCCTCATTGCCCAGTACCCTCAGCTGACTTGGTCTCTTCTGCTGATTCTGATTTTCTGAAGTTGTTTTATTTTTGCAGATTCTTTTTTTTCCCCCCTGCTTGCTCCGGCCCTGCTCACTCCGGCCCATTTTTGTAGATTCTTTACCACACATTTGTGTATGAGGGTGCTCTTTCTAGACATTCTATATGGATCACGGTGCTGCCTTTAGACTTGATTGTGATTTTTGTTTTGATATAAAATTATTGGCTCGTATTTCTTTCTCACAGTATCATTTTATTTTATTGTGTGAGTGAGTGTTTTGTCTGCATGTGTGCCTGTCCATTATGTGTAATGTAGAGAGGCCAGACTGGTGTCAGACTCCCTGGAATTGAAGTTAAAGATGGTTGTGAGTTGCCATGTGGGTGCTGGGGAGGAGCTGGGAAGAGCAGTACTTTGAACTGCTCAGCTGTCTCTCCAGTCCTTCATCTCTCCAGCCCCTCTCATGGTATCTTAGATAGTTTGATCCATTTCTCTTTGCCTGGTTTGATTGATTCTCTTTGTGTTGTAAGCCATCTGCTCTTGTGCTTGGATGTATAAGGGAAAATTCTTCCCTCTGCATATCTGGTGTCCCCTTTACTAAATGGTTTCAGACCTGTAGCTCCACTTCCACTTGCAGGAGCCCCTCCCTTCTTTCTTTCCTGGCCTCAGAACCTGGAGCCTTGTGCTTGTTACTGCTGAGCTGTGCTTCAGCCCCAGGAGATGCTTGGGTGCCAGCCCTGAGATCCCATTTCCTTGCCACAGCTTGCTCCTGTGTCTCCAGTGCTTGCTTGTTGCTTTCCCCTCACCTGTCTTCTCTGTTGCGTTTTGGAACATTCTCTTTAGTCTTTAATTCCTTCTGTTCCTATTCGTTTTCCTGTTGTATTTGTTTACTCTTGGGTTTTTCTAACTTGGTCTTTCTGTAACTGTTCATTTTTAACTGTTTATTTAGATCTGTGTTGGTGGACCTGTCCTCGCTTTCATGTTGGAGCATAAAGTCTTTGGTGGCTTGATCAGGATGTCACAGGAGCTGGAAAGAAAGTCACAGACGGATCTGCTAGGGGTAGTTCTTGGGGGCGGGGTGTCTGGAGGGCCATGCAGCTATAACTGGTTCTCTGGGATGTGTTAGTCACTGAGAGGCCTAGGCACTATGAGGAGAAGGTACTGCTTAACAGTGTTTCTAAGGTAGCTGGGGTCCACTGCAGATGCTAGACTTGGCCTGAGGCTCCCAGACCAGTTTCTAGAAGATGTGTTGGAGGTGGCGTGGGGGGTGGGAAAGTGAGTCTTCATTCCACTCTTTAGGTAAAAAAAGCAGCTAGTTATGTTTCTGACCGTTTCTGAATGCTTGGGAATCAAGTAAAGTTCTACAGTGAAGTGCCTGCAGACCTTTTTAAGACCCCTTCAGTGCGCAGAGCTACAGTCTGTTCCGCACTGGGACCATTAACCGTCCCTTCTGGTTCTTGACATTTGTTTTGCAGGTGACAGAATCCCCACACCCCGTGACTTCTGGACTCTTGCTTGTCAGTGTGCCCCTTTCTCGTGCTCTGGATGATGTCAGAGCAGGATCTGGCAGATGTGGTTCAGATTGCAGTGGAAGACCTGAGTCCTGACCACCCAGGTACGGCTGTGAGACAGTAGATGGACTGTGGCTCTCCCTGTCTGTCTCTCCAGTATCAAAGCCACTCGCTGGACTTCGCTCCTCCAGGAAAACCAGACATAGCAGTGATGTCAGCCCTGTGTGAAAATTCAAATCATAGGATGTAATCAGGGCTGCCTGTATGTGCATGTGTACACACACACACACACACACACACACACACACACACAAGCGTGTACCCACACACATATTTATTTCTGCAAAAGAGAGTTAAGACCATTGCCCTAGAGGGCTGCTGTGTATTGCTAAGGGAGGAGGCAAGGCTCACACAGATCTGTAGTTAGTGACTCTTGTCCTTTCTATTGTGAGTGAGCACACAGAGGCTGGAGAAATGCACAGGTAATCAGTGGGAGAAAAACCGAACTAGTTACATGAAAACCTTCATGGCATAAAGGTCAGTAAAAATGCTGAGCACAGAATTCTGGGAAGGTGGCTCAGGGGTTAGGAGTACCTCCTCTCTTCCCGAGGACCTGGGCTTCTTCCCACATTGGACAGCTCACACCACCTCTAACTCTAGCTCCAGGGGAGCTGATGCCCACTTCTCTTCTGGCTTTTGAGGGCACCCCACACATACCACATACATTCACATAGATATAGACACATAAATCAAAGTAAGCCTCACGGAGACGGTTGCTCCCGTGTAGAGGATAGGACTAGCCGGCGCAGTCAGTAGAGGTACAGTTTGCAGAGGTAAGGTGGTGGTGGTGGTTGCTGCTCTTCGGCTCTGTGATCATCACTTTATTTTTTAATACTGTTTTGTCCTTGATTGTAGACGAGGTGGGGAGTTGGGATGGTACCGCAGAGGCTGGAAGTGGGGTTCCCTTGCTTATCTGAAAGCAGGCCTTAAAGGTCGGCAGGAACTGTTCATGGCGGCTCTTGAGCAGCTGCAGTGTCCACATAACAGCGCGTTGGCTGTGCTAGTTTGGACATATGACATGCGGAGAGGTTTGTGGCTGTCAGTATATACATGCCTCTCAGCCCCATATGGGGAGTGGGCCCAGGACCCTCTGACTAGGTGAGGGTGCTTTTGATTTTACAGTGAAGTAGCCAGCAGACTCACTAAATAAAGCTGGGAAGAAGTCACAAATGAAGGTTCAGTGTGGTTTTCCTGCTAGGCCCTGGAGAGTATTGATTGGTGGTCTGATTTTGGTGGGGGTGGATGAGGGAAGGCACTATTTCTGCCTGGTTGAGGATTTTAACAAAGAAATGGGCTGTGCCATTTTTCATCAGCCTTAAGGTACCAGCGTTGTGCTTGGCTCTAGTGGCAAAGAGCCCTGAGGAACTCAGCATGCTCACTCCAGTTTCTGTCTCTGTGGTTGCTTTTCAGTTGTTTTGGAGAATCATGTTGTGACAGATGATGATGAACCTGCTTTGAAGCGCCAGCGACTAGAGATCAATTGCCAGGATCCTTCTATAAAGGTACCGTGTGGCTCCTGTGTGCTCTGTGTAATTTTTTACCATCAACTTGGACTTAGAATAGCAGAACTGACCCTTGTGCAGCTCTGAAGTGGCAGGGCCACACCTTCTGGGATTCTAGGGAAGGCTCTCCCTGCCTCCTCTGTGCTGTGACTTATAGGTCTCAGCCTTGTTACTACAGTCCATGCCTGAGGCCTACCCTCACCCAGGCCCAGGTGGGTCATTTATTTAAATACATGCACAAAGACCCTCTTTCCAGATGAGGCCACAGGAGGGGGCTGGGCTTGTGGGATGGAGATGCTACTGAAATGCTTCGTAAAAGCACAGGCCAGGTTCTCCTGGCAAAAGAGGAGGAAACGCTGCATTTGGAAGAGGACAAATGAAGAGTCTTCCTGCGCATGCGCAAGCCTGCCTCAGGTGGGAGGAAAGTCAAGGTCACTGTGGCCCACCCCCAAGTCCTGAGGCTTGCTGGCTAGGGTTGGAGGCTCCTAAATCAGTTGGTGAATTGCTTCCAGATTTGCTTATTTGGGATTCAGTGTCTGCAGAGCAAGAGGTAAATATTATCACAGGAGAGAGGTTTACAGGAGTGACTCGGATGACACCAGTCCTCCTCACATGCTCTCTGTGTTGAGGGCGTCTGTCTTCTTGAGATGCTTTGTTCGCTCTGGTACCAAGAAAGTAGTGCCAGCTGAAGTTGGCAATCGAAAATCTACTCAGGCCAGAAATGGTGGTGAACGCCTTTAATCCTGGCACTTGAGAGGCAGAGGCAGGCAGATCTCTGAGTTCGTGGTCAGCCTGGTATATATAGTGAGTTCTGGGTCAGCCAGGGTTACACAGAAAGATGCTGTCTCAAAAAAATTATTCAGTGAAATTCATCTTGAGAGCAGTGGACAGAAGGACAGCATCCGATTTCAAAGTGAACTGTGACCTTACCTTAATTGTATCACAGAACACATTCTTTTTTTTTTTTTTTTTTTTGGTTTTTTGAGACAAGGTTTCTCTGTGTAGCCCTGGCCGTCCTGGAACTCACTCTGTAGACCAAGCTGGCCTCGAACTCAGAAATCCGCCTGCCTCTGCCTCCCGAGTACTGGAATTAAAGGTGTGCGCCACCCCTGCCCAGCAGAAAACACATTCTTAAGCAATAAAGAAACAGACCATGGGGGAGCGGCTGCCTGAGTTCTGTTGGACACACTGTGCATGTGTGCTGCCACTTGCAGCCATGTGCTGTCATGGGATTGGAAGACATTCACATACCAAATTGCCAAAGTAATTCTCAACAGACAGGTCAGAGCTGTTTGTGGGCACCTCACCTGTAACAGTGTTACAAAGAATACTGTCTCTCTTCTTCCTCTGTGGGTTTGCTTGAGATGTTAGTCTGATCTTTTTTTCTTTCTTTCCTTTCTTTTGTTTTTTTAAATTTTGTTTTATGTATGTGAGTACACTGTCACTGTTGTCAGACACACCAGAAGAGGGCATTGGATCCCATTACAGATGGTTGTGAGCCATCATGTGGTTGCTGGGAATTGAACTCAGGACCTCTGAAAGAGCAGTCAGTGCTCCTAACTGCTGAGCCATCTCTCCAGCCCCTGATTTTTCTTTCTCGGTTGGCCACCACTTAGTTCTCATGGTGCGTCTGCCTGCACTGCTGGTGTTGCCTCCCTCCATTGATAACCGAATGGACACTCACAGGGGAGCCCAGTGTTGCTGCCTGCTTCCTGGAGCACACAGCCTTGCCCATAGAGAGCAGGCTAGCGGGAGGGTCAAGCTTTCTTCCTTAATCTTGTTCTTACTAGTGTCTTTCTGCGCAAAGACACCTTTAAGCCAGGGTTCAGGGTGCTGGTTAACGACAGGACCTGTAGGAGAGTAAGGCCTGCAGCATCTGAAGAAGAAGAAGGTAGGTGTGAGGGCTTTGGATATGCGGCACTTTCCCACAGCTGCTCCTCGCTGCTGTTCTTAGCAGGGAAATAGAGCAAGCTCCGAGTTCTTCAGACCTGAGTCTGGCTGCTCAGAATGCTCTGACCTATGCATTCCTGCTCTGCCACACCCAGTTGGTGGTGGTGTGTTATGTGCCTCTGTGGCTGTTGTGACTGTGATGCTGCTCTGTGATTCCCTTTCAAGTTAGAGCAGAGATGGCCCCCACTAACTTGCGCCAGTTGCAGAGGGGCACGCTGTTCTGACTGCCTGTGCTCTGGGGTCCAGCGTCAGCCTGAGCTGCTGCCTCTGCTCTCATAGACTAGCACTTTCTATCTCATGTGTCCCGGAGGCTGCGTTTCTCTTCCGGTCGAGTCCTTCTCATTGTGCCTTCTTCGGGGGCTGCTGGCCTTATTCCTGCATTTCCTGTTATCACCTGAATGCTGGCTTAGAGGTCTTTTTGCAAAGTAGAATCCCTATGTGCGTCATGTATCTGGTGGTGTCTGACAGGACTGACACTTGGGGGAGCAAAGCCGTTCCCTCTGCTCTCTGTGTTCTTGGGTTTATTGTTCACATGGCCGGCTGCTGACTTGGAGCTTGGTAGTTGGAAATTGTTCCTTTTGTGGGCCACTAGGCGGCACACTTGATATTTAAAAAGGTCCCTGGAAAGGGTCATTGACAGATTGCAGTGAGGTATACCTGTGTCCAGCCGTCTCTTTTGGTTTTCAGGGTTTGGATAGTAGGTATTAGCTGTCAGCATTAGAAAGATTTTGTAGCTTTAAAGTGTGACTCTAGGGATGACCACAGTGACAAGCTTATTACGCCATGGCCTTAGTGGAGGTGAGATTGCAGGGGCTCGTTTGACACAGAGGGCTGGGCTCCTCCTCGCTGAATACCTTGGCACGGCATACATGAAATACGTTGGGTGGACTTCGAGCCAGCTGTTTGGTGTCTGGGGACCTGCTCTTCTGCTCTTCACAGTGGAAGACGCCCTCTCTGAGGCTTTTCTGTTTCCCTTCCAGTCTTTCCTGTACTCTATTAACCAGACGATATGTTTGCGGTTGGATAGCATTGAGGCCAAGCTGCAAGCTCTCGAGGCTACTTGCAAATCTCTGGAAGAGAAGCTAGACCTGGTCACCAATAAACAGCACAGTCCCATCCAGGTCCCTATGGTGGCAGGTTCTCCACTTGGCGCCACCCAGACCTGCAACAAAGTGCGATGGTAAGTGGAGAAGAGCCGAGATCCTGCAGGCCGCCCTGGGAGTGCTTGTGTGCCAGCCCAGGTGCCCCTGTTACCGACCTGCCCCAGCCCTGGGTATCTGCCCTGGTGCTTCCATGGGGCTGGTTTTACTTAGACCGAAACCAAACACAGGCTCTGCTGGAACCACCTGAGTCACTCCAACTTTCTTTCTTGGCTTAAGCAGCCGGACTCATCTTTCCTTGCACCTGGCCATGAACTTGGCCCATGTATGTTGCTTCTTTTCTTTTTCTGCCTCTGGCTGGTCATTGCCTATGTTTTTCTTCAGGGGGGTATTTATAATTTTTACTTGATCGTAGCAAACTTTCCACTTAGTGTTAGACTTGCCTTGTGCCTAAGTTTTAAGTAGGTTTGTGGCCTCCAAGAGAGCTTTGCATGGTTTGCACTCTGCTGGCATGGAAGTTCTCATGCCTGGCTCAGTGTGATGGAACAGTCTCTCAGAAGATGTCCTCCTCACACTGAGTCCGTAGGCAGTGCAGCATGAGACCCTTGTATGGAAGTGCCCACCCAGCGCTCCTGCTGTCTTTATTCTTTCCCTAAGTGTCTAGGAGGAAGTCTGCTCATGGTAGTGGGCATAGTGTCATCTCTGTGCTCCAAGGCCTCCTTTGCCTGGTAGGTTTGGGAAAAGCAGAAGCCTAAAGGACACCAGTGGCTTTGCTGTGGTGTGGGTGGCTGGTGGGCGCCACCCTGCCCATGTGTGCTGGAACTAGAGTGACAGTAGGTGCTTTTGTGGATTTAAAGGGGTGTGTGGGAGGGAGAGTAGGGGTTACTTTGGATCGTTTTGGGGTGTTCAAGAGTACCAGTGACTGCCTGTTCTCTTGTGAGACGGTTCCTGATGAGGTCTGTTGGGTGGAACTATTCAGTGCCTCTGGTAACTGTCAAGAGCACCTCAGATTCACTCTGCTCTCCCTCTGTGGTCCAGCATCTCAGGGGAGACAGGGTTGCTCTTATGACTGGAGTTGGCTGCACAGCTCATGACAGCCCCTCCCACCCCTACTTGTGCACACAGTGTCTGTGCAGCTCTCTTTTGAAATGCCTGTTTGTCACCAAACATAAAGTTTGGAAATACAGCTTTAAGAGTTAATGGAGTGGTCTGCTCCTTAAGGGGAGCCGTGAAAGGACAGCAGTGTATGGGACAGTCTGTGCTTGAGCATGCAG
This sequence comes from Rhynchomys soricoides, assembly GCA_019843965.1. Taxonomy (NCBI): domain Eukaryota; kingdom Metazoa; phylum Chordata; class Mammalia; order Rodentia; family Muridae; genus Rhynchomys; species Rhynchomys soricoides. The sequence goes on along the minus strand of JADRCH010013775.1, from coordinate 5,045 downwards.
TGGGGAACAGAGATGCAGCCTGGAGGCAGCGGTTGTAGACATCACTGACTGGCAGTGGAATATTCCAGAATGCTGAGTTCTTTGTGCCATTTCCAATGAAGCAAAGCGTAATTCTTTCTAGACTGACACAGTAGTCGAGTTCCTAGAAAATTCAAGCTACATACGAACTTCAAGGATACCTTCTGTCTGAATTCCACCTGGGCCCGGGTTCCAAGTCAGACACACAGTCCTCATGTGAGTGCTCAGAACCCAGACGTTCATTTGTGTGGGAGGGTTTTGTGTTAGTTGCGGTCGTCTCAGGACGCTTTAGCCTCCTTGGTCACACCTTGCCTCTAGTGGCATCTTATATTGGTAGCCATGTTTGTTACACTGACTCCAGAGCTTTTGGGCCTTTAGCAAATAGCACTGTTGTTACCAGGGTGAAATAAAAAGGTATTTCACCCATTCTGCCCATTCTGGGGACAGCACCTCAGTCTTTGTCACTCGTGGAACATGGTGTCTTCAGGAGCTGGGGAAGTGTTGACAACATCTCTGTTCTAGTTCTGCCAGGCTATGGGAGGAACAGGAGTGAAAGAGGGTCGGCTTTCTGTGACCTGACCTCAAGGGCATATGTTTTGGAATTCTGTCTGTTTGGGACCACTGAGTGCCAGGGTCACCTAGTTGTACATTCCCAGGGCCCAGACATTTCCAAGTCCCAATTTCCTCATTAGAAAGATGAGAGCCAGGACACTACTTGGGTGCGGTCGTGACAGGGGCCACATTCTGTGGAAGGCTGTTAACAGGAAACTTGACAGCAGCCTGGAGGACAAGAGCAGAATCCCAGGATTCCATTGACGGATAGATGAAGTCACTGATACAGATGCAGGAAGAACTGAGAATTGTTACACAAAACCTGGGCAGTGGGGCATAGACTGGCTTCTAGAACTATCTAAAAGGCAGCACCATACTGAATGGCGAGGTGCTGCGTTTTGCTTACCTGGTGCCTCTGAGGAATGCTTATGTAGCTGAACGATCGCTCCAGATCAGTGCTCTGACAAAGAGCTTAGAAACTGTGTGCCACTACTTGCTGGCTTTGAGTGTGACTCACAGGACTAACCTAGGAGCCATCACCAGAGTCTTTCAGCTCTAAGGAGGCCTCAGAGAGTGCCTAGGGAGTTCTTGAAGGACACTGCTCCCCATTTGGAGAGGCGGCAGAGATCCAAATCTAGCAGAGATCCAAATCTAGCGGGAGGTGGTATCCAAGGCCCTCTCTCTGCTCCGGAAATCTGTGCCCCCTCCTGGTCATTTGACACCTGGCTGGACAAGGCTGAGGCTGCTGGGCTCCAAGGGGTGCTCTTTAATTGTTTGTGCTCCTTGGCAGTCAGGCAGCTGTGGAACACTGCCAGCCTCAGCTGGCATGGGGTCCAGATTTTCAGATTCTGCACCTGAATGAGCAAATTCAAGGCAAAAAGAAAAGAAGACCTGTTTTCTTTGATGCCAAGGCTTAATCAGGATAAAATGTCTGTGAGGTTACAGTGGTGGGGTTCCATCCAGCAGTTACACTCCAGAGATGGAAATGGACTTTTCAGTTGTGCCTGGCTTGTCTCTCCTGCAGGCAGGCATACTGTGAGTATGACTTCACCTGTAGGGATGGCAGTGAGGTGTTCTAACTAACCCCGAGGACAGATGGAGAAGCGGTAGCCGGTGATGCATCTGCTCTTGTGGAAGCCAGTGGTTTAGTGAGCCAACCTTTACTGCTGGACTTCAGCATCTAATAAGGCCAGGACTGGGCTGCCTAACCAGACTGCCTCAAGGGCCAGCGCAGGCATTTTATACAAATGGTGAATAAGTTACCTTCCTGTTCTTCGCTGCTAGACACGGCCTGATGATGAGCAGGGACCGGGGAGTGTTGGTACAGTGCAGATGCAGTGCAGGGGCCATGCAGGGAGCATCCAGACAGAGGCAGGGTGTCGCTCCAGGCTTGGCTTGGGGAACATATGCTTGATAACTCAACAACTGTTAGAACCAGGCATTTCTGATTCTATTTAACTAAGACTATTACCTAGGAAAGAGATTATTTCTTATTTTTAAAATCAGTAGATTTTTTTCTTTAAAAGGTTTAAAATTAGGATTGGAGAGAGAGTTCAGTGTATAGAACCAGTGAGTTCAATCGTTGCCAGCACTGCATAAACCCAACATGGTAGCACATGACTTTCATCCCCCCAATCAGGAGGTAGAAACTGGAGAATAAGAAGTTCAAGTTTATCCTGATTACATAGTGAGCAAAACTAGACAAAATCAAATGAAACACACTCGCTTGCAAGCACAAAAGGATTTTGTATAACAATGGTTTCCAAAATTTTTAAAAAGTGATTTAAAGCTTCCCTCAGGGCAGTGGTTTAAAACTTCCTCTGGAGAATTCTTTTCTTCCCCTTCTCCAACTGACTTTAGAGACTTGAAATGTTGATGAAGATTGGTTTAATCTCCTTGTACCAATCTGGCTGCCAATTCTTAGTTCCTGGTGATCTTTTGTTTTCCTGTTAAAGGAAGTTGATCTGGTTCCTAATTTACCTGCTTCTTGGAGAGCTGGTCTCTTGCTGTGAGTGCTGTGGGAATCTGCTTCTCGTGCTTCAGCACTCTCAGTTAGAAGCCTCTACTCTGTAGGCAGTGTGTGTGGCAGGCCCAAGGTAGGGCTGTTTGACTGGGGAGTGCCTGGTCTCTTGGCATAATAGGCTTGTTTACTTCTTATCTGAGTTCTGGATGCTTCTGTTCAGTGCCATGCTTGATCTTCCTGCGGGGTCTGTGCTGCCTTGCACATGTCCCTCTGTCCACACACAGGACTGTTAACTAAAGGAGACGGCACACGGTTCACACACAAGGTTGGGGAGGCCTTAGCAAACCCTGCTAACTCAGACACATTCCAGCCTCAAAGCCAACAAAATAAATCCAACTGTCCTGCTGGATCGTGGTCAGCAGCTCAGAGGACTTCTCCAGCACCCACAGCGCTCATGCTCCTTGAAGGGAATTGTGTGGGCTCCAGGTAGCCCTGGAAAGCATCGTCATGTGGGAATTGTGTGGTTCCCGATTACCCTGAGAAACGTCCTCATGCCCACCCAAGGTGGTTTCACAGACACAGTGAGTCTTCTCATCTATGTGTCAGGCCTTTAGTTTCTCCTTGTTGTACATAACTTGTATTTCTAAGTACTTTATACTTATGGTCTTATGTATGCTAGCCTGGCTTCTTGATTGCTTTCTGCCTCTACCTCCTGAGTGCTGGCATGCACCATGCCTTGTGTGTGAGGTGCTCGGGCTCAAACCCAGGACTGCTCATGGTAGGCAAGCTCTCTACTGCCTGAGCTGCATTCTCAGCTCCCATAGACATTTAAAACAATTACTTACATGTGTGTGGTCTGAGCATAAATGTATGTGCTGGAAGAAAGTGTCAGTTCCCTTGGGGCTGGAGGTCCAGGTGGGTGGGGACCCCTTGATGTGGGTGCTGGAAACTAACCCTGTGTCCTAGAAGAGCCATGATCCCACCCAACACTGGCATGAAACCTGGCACATCCTACCTAGGTAGCCGGTATACCTTTCCGGCCTATCTCCAGTTCCTGAGTTCATTTACTTTAGTAGCTTTTCTTTAGGATTTGAAAAGAAATGAGCTTGGTGTGTGGTGCACTTTTAATCCCAATGTAGAGAAGGCTGAGCTAGAGGATTCTGCGAACCAGGAGGCAAGCTTGGCTTACGCAGCAAGACCTTGCTGACTGGGTTTTCCCTTCTCTCACAGGATTTCTGTGCCTTTATTGCATCTGCTGTGAACTCATTCCCATGGCTTCTGTCCTTCTGTTTGCCTCCGTGCCGTTTTGTTTTCTGACGGTGCGCCGTAGGGTGGGCTCTGGTTCATCTTCAGGAAGAACTTTCCCCACCGTTTCCAACAAAGTCTTAATTCTCATAGGATACAGTGCTGTGCATTATTAGTATTAAAAATAAAAGTTTGCCAGGGCAGCCATCTGGATTAATATTTCTCGTTCAGGAGACCTTGAATTCACAGACGCCTTCCTGCCTTAGTCTCTCCATCTGGGATTACAGACCTGAGCCACTATGATTGGTTTAGGGGAGACTTTTCTTACTCTCCCACCAGAAGATGGGGGTGAAGTGAAGGCTGGATTACCATGACTGGGGTGACTCATGAACAGGGCTCAGGTACTGTGAGCCTCCATGGTCTGAGCTGTAAAGATAAGTCCCTGGGATGCTGGCCACACCCCAGGAAACCCACTGGATTTCAAATCGTTAATTTTTGGTACTTAAGGTCAACCTCTGACTGGCAGATGAGGCGGCCATCCTCTCTTTGTTGTATGCTTAGTGATGCCTGCTGGTTCTGGTGCTCCATCTTTCTGTCTTCTTTGGGATGTTGGCCACCTGCATGAAGACCCCAGAACCCCAAAATGCTTAGCTTGGGATGAGCCCAGTCTTAAGTTTATGTGGGCCGGAAGCAGCAGACTTCAGTTGTGGCTGGTGGTCTTGGTGTGCTGGCAATGCGTACTTGAACAAAGTAGACAGAAGGCCACCACCATAAGCCAGAGGTGCTAAGTGGACACTGTAGCAGGGGATGAACAGGTGTGAAGGGAGGTGGCTCAGCAGAGCTGTATCCTGAGTGTGTGTGTGTGTGTGTGTGATGTACTCAGTGTTTCATCTCATAATGCTATATGGAAGGCACCCTGTGTTTTGTCTCACAGTACTTGGAATGAGTAACATGCTTGTCTTGAAGTCTCTTCGGCCAGTGCTTATCATCCTTGTGTGATGCCCGGCTGCTTGTTGACACTCCTCTGACCATAGTAGGTGAAAGGGCCTTGTTCATACCTGTCCCATGGTTGCTGCTTTGCCACGTGTAGAGAGAGCATGTTTTACTACTGAATAATATGTAAAGGTGAGAATGTTCAGCTTGTGTAACTTCAGCCACAAATCAACATCACTTAATTAAATAGTCAGGCTGGATGTGACTGTATTTGCCTGTACTTCTAGCACTTGGGAGGTGGAGGCTGGAGAGTTGTCAGTTTGAGCTTAGCCTT
>JADRCH010013774.1:0-13442 GCA_019843965.1 Rhynchomys soricoides | reverse complement strand
GCCACTCTTCTGTGGTGACGTACACTCGGGGACGGGCCACTCTTCTGCAGCTCACTCACACACATCTTTCCATCGCACGACCTAGACTTGAATTTTTAGTTGTCTTTTCCTTGTTTCAAAACCTTGTTCAAAACCTGTTTCCTTGGTTTTGTCAATGTTAAAATCTACTTTAATTTCTACAGACCTCCCACCATCTCTCCTGTTACTGTGTTAATAAGATTTGTCATCTGTGGTACAGTACAACACTTTTTTTTTTTTTTTTTTGGCATGTTTGATGTCTTGCAAGGTGAGACCTTGGCACCCTGTTTCCCCAAAGAACTGGTGAGGAGAAAAGCTCATGAATTTCCAGTGTTTCTTTACCTCACTGCAGCCGTTACACTTGGCGATTGCCAGTGTTTTCATGTTTGCCCAGAGTAGGGCCTTCACATCGGTCTGTGTGTCCTGTAGATGTGAGCCTAGCAGTGTTTGTGGGGCCCTTACTTGATGTGTGATGGGAGCCCAGTGATTTTCATAGTGCCCTTATATGTGGTCCAACAAGTCTGGGCTCAGCTTCTGTGTTTCTTGCTTGGAATATGTAATTATCTCTTTTTTCAAGGAATCTGGCTTCCTTCTGGTGAGGTCTGGCCTTTGAGTACCACAGCCAGGCTCTAAGGACATATCCTGCTACAGGGCCCACTGCCGTGGATGGGGCAGAGTATGTCAGCACGTACCCACACTCCGTTTGTCCTTCCTGTTCAGATTGTGGTACCCAGATATATACTTGATTACTCTTAGATCATGATGCCAGCGTCTGCACTTCTCAGGATTATTCAGCAGGATTGGAGTGCCATGTGCAGTCAGAGCAGAACAAGACATGCGCAGTTACTTAGTAGGGACTCCCAAGTGCCCCTTGCAACAGTTACTGAAGATGGTTAGAATTTATTTAAGTTACATTGTATCTGTTGTCAGAGCAGAGAGGGGGCTCCTCCCTCTGCCAGTCTTCCTCATTGCCCAGTACCCTCAGCTGACTTGGTCTCTTCTGCTGATTCTGATTTTCTGAAGTTGTTTTATTTTTGCAGATTCTTTTTTTTCCCCCCTGCTTGCTCCGGCCCTGCTCACTCCGGCCCATTTTTGTAGATTCTTTACCACACATTTGTGTATGAGGGTGCTCTTTCTAGACATTCTATATGGATCACGGTGCTGCCTTTAGACTTGATTGTGATTTTTGTTTTGATATAAAATTATTGGCTCGTATTTCTTTCTCACAGTATCATTTTATTTTATTGTGTGAGTGAGTGTTTTGTCTGCATGTGTGCCTGTCCATTATGTGTAATGTAGAGAGGCCAGACTGGTGTCAGACTCCCTGGAATTGAAGTTAAAGATGGTTGTGAGTTGCCATGTGGGTGCTGGGGAGGAGCTGGGAAGAGCAGTACTTTGAACTGCTCAGCTGTCTCTCCAGTCCTTCATCTCTCCAGCCCCTCTCATGGTATCTTAGATAGTTTGATCCATTTCTCTTTGCCTGGTTTGATTGAATTCTCTTTGTGTTGTAAGCCATCTGCTCTTGTGCTTGGATGTATAAGGGAAAATTCTTCCCTCTGCATATCTGGTGTCCCCTTTACTAAATGGTTTCAGACCTGTAGCTCCACTTCCACTTGCAGGAGCCCCTCCCTCCTTTCTTTCCTGGCCTCAGAACCTGGAGCCTTGTGCTTGTTACTGCTGAGCTGTGCTTCAGCCCCAGGAGATGCTTGGGTGCCAGCCCTGAGATCCCATTTCCTTGCCACAGCTTGCTCCTGTGTCTCCAGTGCTTGCTTGTTGCTTTCCCCTCATCTGTCTTCTCTGTTGCGTTTTGGAACATTCTCTTTAGTCTTTAATTCCTTCTGTTCCTATTCGTTTTCCTGTTGTATTTGTTTACTCTTGGGTTTTTCTAACTTGGTCTTTCTGTAACTGTTCATTTTTAACTGTTTATTTAGATCTGTGTTGGTGGACCTGTCCTCGCTTTCATGTTGGAGCATAAAGTCTTTGGTGGCTTGATCAGGATGTCACAGGAGCTGGAAAGAAAGTCACAGACGGATCTGCTAGGGGTAGTTCTTGGGGGCGGGGTGTCTGGAGGGCCATGCAGCTATAACTGGTTCTCTGGGATGTGTTAGTCACTGAGAGGCCTAGGCACTATGAGGAGAAGGTACTGCTTAACAGTGTTTCTAAGGTAGCTGGGGTCCACTGCAGATGCTAGACTTGGCCTGAGGCTCCCAGACCAGATTCTAGAAGATGTGTTGGAGGTGGCGTGGGGGGTGGGAAAGTGAGTCTTCATTCCACTCTTTAGGTAAAAAAAGCAGCTAGTTATGTTTCTGACCGTTTCTGAATGCTTGGGAATCAAGTAAAGTTCTACAGTGAAGTGCCTGCAGACCTTTTTAAGACCCCTTCAGTGCGCAGAGCTACAGTCTGTTCCGCACTGGGACCATTAACCGTCCCTTCTGGTTCTTGACATTTGTTTTGCAGGTGACAGAATCCCCACACCCCGTGACTTCTGGACTCTTGCTTGTCAGTGTGCCCCTTTCTCGTGCTCTGGATGATGTCAGAGCAGGATCTGGCAGATGTGGTTCAGATTGCAGTGGAAGACCTGAGTCCTGACCACCCAGGTACGGCTGTGAGACAGTAGATGGACTGTGGCTCTCCCTGTCTGTCTCTCCAGTATCAAAGCCACTCGCTGGACTTCGCTCCTCCAGGAAAACCAGACATAGCAGTGATGTCAGCCCTGTGTGAAAATTCAAATCATAGGATGTAATCAGGGCTGCCTGTATGTGCATGTGTACACACACACACACACACACACACACACACACACACAAGCGTGTACCCACACACATATTTTTTTCTGCAAAAGAGAGTTAAGACCATTGCCCTAGAGGGCTGCTGTGTATTGCTAAGGGAGGAGGCAAGGCTCACACAGATCTGTAGTTAGTGACTCTTGTCCTTTCTATTGTGAGTGAGCACACAGAGGCTGGAGAAATGCACAGGTAATCAGTGGGAGAAAAACCGAACTAGTTACATGAAAACCTTCATGGCATAAAGGTCAGTAAAAATGCTGAGCACAGAATTCTGGGAAGGTGGCTCAGGGGTTAGGAGTACCTCCTCTCTTCCCGAGGACCTGGGCTTCTTCCCACATTGGACAGCTCACACCACCTCTAACTCTAGCTCCAGGGGAGCTGATGCCCACTTCTCTTCTGGCTTTTGAGGGCACCCCACACATACCACATACATTCACATAGATATAGACACATAAATCAAAGTAAGCCTCACGGAGACGGTTGCTCCCGTGTAGAGGATAGGACTAGCCGGCGCAGTCAGTAGAGGTACAGTTTGCAGAGGTAAGGTGGTGGTGGTGGTTGCTGCTCTTCGGCTCTGTGATCATCACTTTATTTTTTAATACTGTTTTGTCCTTGATTGTAGACGAGGTGGGGAGTTGGGATGGTACCGCAGAGGCTGGAAGTGGGGTTCCCTTGCTTATCTGAAAGCAGGCCTTAAAGGTCGGCAGGAACTGTTCATGGCGGCTCTTGAGCAGCTGCAGTGTCCACATAACAGCGCGTTGGCTGTGCTAGTTTGGACATATGACATGCGGAGAGGTTTGTGGCTGTCAGTATATACATGCCTCTCAGCCCCATATGGGGAGTGGGCCCAGGACCCTCTGACTAGGTGAGGGTGCTTTTGATTTTACAGTGAAGTAGCCAGCAGACTCACTAAATAAAGCTGGGAAGAAGTCACAAATGAAGGTTCAGTGTGGTTTTCCTGCTAGGCCCTGGAGAGTATTGATTGGTGGTCTGATTTTGGTGGGGGTGGATGAGGGAAGGCACTATTTCTGCCTGGTTGAGGATTTTAACAAAGAAATGGGCTGTGCCATTTTTCATCAGCCTTAAGGTACCAGCGTTGTGCTTGGCTCTAGTGGCAAAGAGCCCTGAGGAACTCAGCATGCTCACTCCAGTTTCTGTCTCTGTGGTTGCTTTTCAGTTGTTTTGGAGAATCATGTTGTGACAGATGATGATGAACCTGCTTTGAAGCGCCAGCGACTAGAGATCAATTGCCAGGATCCTTCTATAAAGGTACCGTGTGGCTCCTGTGTGCTCTGTGTAATTTTTTACCATCAACTTGGACTTAGAATAGCAGAACTGACCCTTGTGCAGCTCTGAAGTGGCAGGGCCACACCTTCTGGGATTCTAGGGAAGGCTCTCCCTGCCTCCTCTGTGCTGTGACTTATAGGTCTCAGCCTTGTTACTACAGTCCATGCCTGAGGCCTACCCTCACCCAGGCCCAGGTGGGTCATTTATTTAAATACATGCACAAAGACCCTCTTTCCAGATGAGGCCACAGGAGGGGGCTGGGCTTGTGGGATGGAGATGCTACTGAAATGCTTCGTAAAAGCACAGGCCAGGTTCTCCTGGCAAAAGAGGAGGAAACGCTGCATTTGGAAGAGGACAAATGAAGAGTCTTCCTGCGCATGCGCAAGCCTGCCTCAGGTGGGAGGAAAGTCAAGGTCACTGTGGCCCACCCCCAAGTCCTGAGGCTTGCTGGCTAGGGTTGGAGGCTCCTAAATCAGTTGGTGAATTGCTTCCAGATTTGCTTATTTGGGATTCAGTGTCTGCAGAGCAAGAGGTAAATATTATCACAGGAGAGAGGTTTACAGGAGTGACTCGGATGACACCAGTCCTCCTCACATGCTCTCTGTGTTGAGGGCGTCTGTCTTCTTGAGATGCTTTGTTCGCTCTGGTACCAAGAAAGTAGTGCCAGCTGAAGTTGGCAATCGAAAATCTACTCAGGCCAGAAATGGTGGTGAACGCCTTTAATCCTGGCACTTGAGAGGCAGAGGCAGGCAGATCTCTGAGTTCGTGGTCAGCCTGGTATATATAGTGAGTTCTGGGTCAGCCAGGGTTACACAGAAAGATGCTGTCTCAAAAAAATTATTCAGTGAAATTCATCTTGAGAGCAGTGGACAGAAGGACAGCATCCGATTTCAAAGTGAACTGTGACCTTACCTTAATTGTATCACAGAACACATTCTTTTTTTTTTTTTTTTTTTTGGTTTTTTGAGACAAGGTTTCTCTGTGTAGCCCTGGCCGTCCTGGAACTCACTCTGTAGACCAAGCTGGCCTCGAACTCAGAAATCCGCCTGCCTCTGCCTCCCGAGTACTGGAATTAAAGGTGTGCGCCACCCCTGCCCAGCAGAAAACACATTCTTAAGCAATAAAGAAACAGACCATGGGGGAGCGGCTGCCTGAGTTCTGTTGGACACACTGTGCATGTGTGCTGCCACTTGCAGCCATGTGCTGTCATGGGATTGGAAGACATTCACATACCAAATTGCCAAAGTAATTCTCAACAGACAGGTCAGAGCTGTTTGTGGGCACCTCACCTGTAACAGTGTTACAAAGAATACTGTCTCTCTTCTTCCTCTGTGGGTTTGCTTGAGATGTTAGTCTGATCTTTTTTTCTTTCTTTCCTTTCTTTTGTTTTTTTAAATTTTGTTTTATGTATGTGAGTACACTGTCACTGTTGTCAGACACACCAGAAGAGGGCATTGGATCCCATTACAGATGGTTGTGAGCCATCATGTGGTTGCTGGGAATTGAACTCAGGACCTCTGAAAGAGCAGTCAGTGCTCCTAACTGCTGAGCCATCTCTCCAGCCCCTGATTTTTCTTTCTCGGTTGGCCACCACTTAGTTCTCATGGTGCGTCTGCCTGCACTGCTGGTGTTGCCTCCCTCCATTGATAACCGAATGGACACTCACAGGGGAGCCCAGTGTTGCTGCCTGCTTCCTGGAGCACACAGCCTTGCCCATAGAGAGCAGGCTAGCGGGAGGGTCAAGCTTTCTTCCTTAATCTTGTTCTTACTAGTGTCTTTCTGCGCAAAGACACCTTTAAGCCAGGGTTCAGGGTGCTGGTTAACGACAGGACCTGTAGGAGAGTAAGGCCTGCAGCATCTGAAGAAGAAGAAGGTAGGTGTGAGGGCTTTGGATATGCGGCACTTTCCCACAGCTGCTCCTCGCTGCTGTTCTTAGCAGGGAAATAGAGCAAGCTCCGAGTTCTTCAGACCTGAGTCTGGCTGCTCAGAATGCTCTGACCTATGCATTCCTGCTCTGCCACACCCAGTTGGTGGTGGTGTGTTATGTGCCTCTGTGGCTGTTGTGACTGTGATGCTGCTCTGTGATTCCCTTTCAAGTTAGAGCAGAGATGGCCCCCACTAACTTGCGCCAGTTGCAGAGGGGCATGCTGTTCTGACTGCCTGTGCTCTGGGGTCCAGCGTCAGCCTGAGCTGCTGCCTCTGCTCTCATAGACTAGCACTTTCTATCTCATGTGTCCCGGAGGCTGCGTTTCTCTTCCGGTCGAGTCCTTCTCATTGTGCCTTCTTCGGGGGCTGCTGGCCTTATTCCTGCATTTCCTGTTATCACCTGAATGCTGGCTTAGAGGTCTTTTTGCAAAGTAGAATCCCTATGTGCGTCATGTATCTGGTGGTGTCTGACAGGACTGACACTTGGGGGAGCAAAGCCGTTCCCTCTGCTCTCTGTGTTCTTGGGTTTATTGTTCACATGGCCGGCTGCTGACTTGGAGCTTGGTAGTTGGAAATTGTTCCTTTTGTGGGCCACTAGGCGGCACACTTGATATTTAAAAAGGTCCCTGGAAAGGGTCATTGACAGATTGCAGTGAGGTATACCTGTGTCCAGCCGTCTCTTTTGGTTTTCAGGGTTTGGATAGTAGGTATTAGCTGTCAGCATTAGAAAGATTTTGTAGCTTTAAAGTGTGACTCTAGGGATGACCACAGTGACAAGCTTATTACGCCATGGCCTTAGTGGAGGTGAGATTGCAGGGGCTCGTTTGACACAGAGGGCTGGGCTCCTCCTCGCTGAATACCTTGGCACGGCATACATGAAATACGTTGGGTGGACTTCGAGCCAGCTGTTTGGTGTCTGGGGACCTGCTCTTCTGCTCTTCACAGTGGAAGACGCCCTCTCTGAGGCTTTTCTGTTTCCCTTCCAGTCTTTCCTGTACTCTATTAACCAGACGATATGTTTGCGGTTGGATAGCATTGAGGCCAAGCTGCAAGCTCTCGAGGCTACTTGCAAATCTCTGGAAGAGAAGCTAGACCTGGTCACCAATAAACAGCACAGTCCCATCCAGGTCCCTATGGTGGCAGGTTCTCCACTTGGCGCCACCCAGACCTGCAACAAAGTGCGATGGTAAGTGGAGAAGAGCCGAGATCCTGCAGGCCGCCCTGGGAGTGCTTGTGTGCCAGCCCAGGTGCCCCTGTTACCGACCTGCCCCAGCCCTGGGTATCTGCCCTGGTGCTTCCATGGGGCTGGTTTTACTTAGACCGAAACCAAACACAGGCTCTGCTGGAACCACCTGAGTCACTCCAACTTTCTTTCTTGGCTTAAGCAGCCGGACTCATCTTTCCTTGCACCTGGCCATGAACTTGGCCCATGTATGTTGCTTCTTTTCTTTTTCTGCCTCTGGCTGGTCATTGCCTATGTTTTTCTTCAGGGGGGTATTTATAATTTTTACTTGATCGTAGCAAACTTTCCACTTAGTGTTAGACTTGCCTTGTGCCTAAGTTTTAAGTAGGTTTGTGGCCTCCAAGAGAGCTTTGCATGGTTTGCACTCTGCTGGCATGGAAGTTCTCATGCCTGGCTCAGTGTGATGGAACAGTCTCTCAGAAGATGTCCTCCTCACACTGAGTCCGTAGGCAGTGCAGCATGAGACCCTTGTATGGAAGTGCCCACCCAGCGCTCCTGCTGTCTTTATTCTTTCCCTAAGTGTCTAGGAGGAAGTCTGCTCATGGTAGTGGGCATAGTGTCATCTCTGTGCTCCAAGGCCTCCTTTGCCTGGTAGGTTTGGGAAAAGCAGAAGCCTAAAGGACACCAGTGGCTTTGCTGTGGTGTGGGTGGCTGGTGGGCGCCACCCTGCCCATGTGTGCTGGAACTAGAGTGACAGTAGGTGCTTTTGTGGATTTAAAGGGGTGTGTGGGAGGGAGAGTAGGGGTTACTTTGGATCGTTTTGGGGTGTTCAAGAGTACCAGTGACTGCCTGTTCTCTTGTGAGACGGTTCCTGATGAGGTCTGTTGGGTGGAACTATTCAGTGCCTCTGGTAACTGTCAAGAGCACCTCAGATTCACTCTGCTCTCCCTCTGTGGTCCAGCATCTCAGGGGAGACAGGGTTGCTCTTATGACTGGAGTTGGCTGCACAGCTCATGACAGCCCCTCCCACCCCTACTTGTGCACACAGTGTCTGTGCAGCTCTCTTTTGAAATGCCTGTTTGTCACCAAACATAAAGTTTGGAAATACAGCTTTAAGAGTTAATGGAGTGGTCTGCTCCTTAAGGGGAGCCGTGAAAGGACAGCAGTGTATGGGACAGTCTGTGCTTGAGCATGCAGTGGGGAACAGAGATGCAGCCTGGAGGCAGCGGTTGTAGACATCACTGACTGGCAGTGGAATATTCCAGAATGCTGAGTTCTTTGTGCCATTTCCAATGAAGCAAAGCGTAATTCTTTCTAGACTGACACAGTAGTCGAGTTCCTAGAAAGTTCAAGCTACATACGAACTTCAAGGATACCTTCTGTCTGAATTCCACCTGGGCCCGGGTTCCAAGTCAGACACACAGTCCTCATGTGAGTGCTCAGAACCCAGACGTTCATTTGTGTGGGAGGGTTTTGTGTTAGTTGCGGTCGTCTCAGGACGCTTTAGCCTCCTTGGTCACACCTTGCCTCTAGTGGCATCTTATATTGGTAGCCATGTTTGTTACACTGACTCCAGAGCTTTTGGGCCTTTAGCAAATAGCACTGTTGTTACCAGGGTGAAATAAAAAGGTATTTCACCCATTCTGCCCATTCTGGGGACAGCACCTCAGTCTTTGTCACTCGTGGAACATGGTGTCTTCAGGAGCTGGGGAAGTGTTGACAACATCTCTGTTCTAGTTCTGCCAGGCTATGGGAGGAACAGGAGTGAAAGAGGGTCGGCTTTCTGTGACCTGACCTCAAGGGCATATGTTTTGGAATTCTGTCTGTTTGGGACCACTGAGTGCCAGGGTCACCTAGTTGTACATTCCCAGGGCCCAGACATTTCCAAGTCCCAATTTCCTCATTAGAAAGATGAGAGCCAGGACACTACTTGGGTGCGGTCGTGACAGGGGCCACATTCTGTGGAAGGCTGTTAACAGGAAACTTGACAGCAGCCTGGAGGACAAGAGCAGAATCCCAGGATTCCATTGACGGATAGATGAAGTCACTGATACAGATGCAGGAAGAACTGAGAATTGTTACACAAAACCTGGGCAGTGGGGCATAGACTGGCTTCTAGAACTATCTAAAAGGCAGCACCATACTGAATGGCGAGGTGCTGCGTTTTGCTTACCTGGTGCCTCTGAGGAATGCTTATGTAGCTGAACGATCGCTCCAGATCAGTGCTCTGACAAAGAGCTTAGAAACTGTGTGCCACTACTTGCTGGCTTTGAGTGTGACTCACAGGACTAACCTAGGAGCCATCACCAGAGTCTTTCAGCTCTAAGGAGGCCTCAGAGAGTGCCTAGGGAGTTCTTGAAGGACACTGCTCCCCATTTGGAGAGGCGGCAGAGATCCAAATCTAGCAGAGATCCAAATCTAGCGGGAGGTGGTATCCAAGGCCCTCTCTCTGCTCCGGAAATCTGTGCCCCCTCCTGGTCATTTGACACCTGGCTGGACAAGGCTGAGGCTGCTGGGCTCCAAGGGGTGCTCTTTAATTGTTTGTGCTCCTTGGCAGTCAGGCAGCTGTGGAACACTGCCAGCCTCAGCTGGCATGGGGTCCAGATTTTCAGATTCTGCACCTGAATGAGCAAATTCAAGGCAAAAAGAAAAGAAGACCTGTTTTCTTTGATGCCAAGGCTTAATCAGGATAAAATGTCTGTGAGGTTACAGTGGTGGGGTTCCATCCAGCAGTTACACTCCAGAGATGGAAATGGACTTTTCAGTTGTGCCTGGCTTGTCTCTCCTGCAGGCAGGCATACTGTGAGTATGACTTCACCTGTAGGGATGGCAGTGAGGTGTTCTAACTAACCCCGAGGACAGATGGAGAAGCGGTAGCCGGTGATGCATCTGCTCTTGTGGAAGCCAGTGGTTTAGTGAGCCAACCTTTACTGCTGAACTTCAGCATCTAATAAGGCCAGGACTGGGCTGCCTAACCAGACTGCCTCAAGGGCCAGCGCAGGCATTTTATACAAATGGTGAATAAGTTACCTTCCTGTTCTTCGCTGCTAGACACGGCCTGATGATGAGCAGGGACCGGGGAGTGTTGGTACAGTGCAGATGCAGTGCAGGGGCCATGCAGGGAGCATCCAGACAGAGGCAGGGTGTCGCTCCAGGCTTGGCTTGGGGAACATATGCTTGATAACTCAACAACTGTTAGAACCAGGCATTTCTGATTCTATTTAACTAAGACTATTACCTAGGAAAGAGATTATTTCTTATTTTTAAAATCAGTAGATTTTTTTCTTTAAAAGGTTTAAAATTAGGATTGGAGAGAGAGTTCAGTGTATAGAACCAGTGAGTTCAATCGTTGCCAGCACTGCATAAACCCAACATGGTAGCACATGACTTTCATCCCCCCAATCAGGAGGTAGAAACTGGAGAATAAGAAGTTCAAGTTTATCCTGATTACATAGTGAGCAAAACTAGACAAAATCAAATGAAACACACTCGCTTGCAAGCACAAAAGGATTTTGTATAACAATGGTTTCCAAAATTTTTAAAAAGTGATTTAAAGCTTCCCTCAGGGCAGTGGTTTAAAACTTCCTCTGGAGAATTCTTTTCTTCCCCTTCTCCAACTGACTTTAGAGACTTGAAATGTTGATGAAGATTGGTTTAATCTCCTTGTACCAATCTGGCTGCCAATTCTTAGTTCCTGGTGATCTTTTGTTTTCCTGTTAAAGGAAGTTGATCTGGTTCCTAATTTACCTGCTTCTTGGAGAGCTGGTCTCTTGCTGTGAGTGCTGTGGGAATCTGCTTCTCGTGCTTCAGCACTCTCAGTTAGAAGCCTCTACTCTGTAGGCAGTGTGTGTGGCAGGCCCAAGGTAGGGCTGTTTGACTGGGGAGTGCCTGGTCTCTTGGCATAATAGGCTTGTTTACTTCTTATCTGAGTTCTGGATGCTTCTGTTCAGTGCCATGCTTGATCTTCCTGCGGGGTCTGTGCTGCCTTGCACATGTCCCTCTGTCCACACACAGGACTGTTAACTAAAGGAGACGGCACACGGTTCACACACAAGGTTGGGGAGGCCTTAGCAAACCCTGCTAACTCAGACACATTCCAGCCTCAAAGCCAACAAAATAAATCCAACTGTCCTGCTGGATCGTGGTCAGCAGCTCAGAGGACTTCTCCAGCACCCACAGCGCTCATGCTCCTTGAAGGGAATTGTGTGGGCTCCAGGTAGCCCTGGAAAGCATCGTCATGTGGGAATTGTGTGGTTCCCGATTACCCTGAGAAACGTCCTCATGCCCACCCAAGGTGGTTTCACAGACACAGTGAGTCTTCTCATCTATGTGTCAGGCCTTTAGTTTCTCCTTGTTGTACATAACTTGTATTTCTAAGTACTTTATACTTATGGTCTTATGTATGCTAGCCTGGCTTCTTGATTGCTTTCTGCCTCTACCTCCTGAGTGCTGGCATGCACCATGCCTTGTGTGTGAGGTGCTCGGGCTCAAACCCAGGACTGCTCATGGTAGGCAAGCTCTCTACTGCCTGAGCTGCATTCTCAGCTCCCATAGACATTTAAAACAATTACTTACATGTGTGTGGTCTGAGCATAAATGTATGTGCTGGAAGAAAGTGTCAGTTCCCTTGGGGCTGGAGGTCCAGGTGGGTGGGGACCCCTTGATGTGGGTGCTGGAAACTAACCCTGTGTCCTAGAAGAGCCATGATCCCACCCAACACTGGCATGAAACCTGGCACATCCTACCTAGGTAGCCGGTATACCTTTCCGGCCTATCTCCAGTTCCTGAGTTCATTTACTTTAGTAGCTTTTCTTTAGGATTTGAAAAGAAATGAGCTTGGTGTGTGGTGCACTTTTAATCCCAATGTAGAGAAGGCTGAGCTAGAGGATTCTGCGAACCAGGAGGCAAGCTTGGCTTACGCAGCAAGACCTTGCTGACTGGGTTTTCCCTTCTCTCACAGGATTTCTGTGCCTTTATTGCATCTGCTGTGAACTCATTCCCATGGCTTCTGTCCTTCTGTTTGCCTCCGTGCCGTTTTGTTTTCTGACGGTGCGCCGTAGGGTGGGCTCTGGTTCATCTTCAGGAAGAACTTTCCCCACCGTTTCCAACAAAGTCTTAATTCTCATAGGATACAGTGCTGTGCATTATTAGTATTAAAAATAAAAGTTTGCCAGGGCAGCCATCTGGATTAATATTTCTCGTTCAGGAGACCTTGAATTCACAGACGCCTTCCTGCCTTAGTCTCTCCATCTGGGATTACAGACCTGAGCCACTATGATTGGTTTAGGGGAGACTTTTCTTACTCTCCCACCAGAAGATGGGGGTGAAGTGAAGGCTGGATTACCATGACTGGGGTGACTCATGAACAGGGCTCAGGTACTGTGAGCCTCCATGGTCTGAGCTGTAAAGATAAGTCCCTGGGATGCTGGCCACACCCCAGGAAACCCACTGGATTTCAAATCGTTAATTTTTGGTACTTAAGGTCAACCTCTGACTGGCAGATGAGGCGGCCATCCTCTCTTTGTTGTATGCTTAGTGATGCCTGCTGGTTCTGGTGCTCCATCTTTCTGTCTTCTTTGGGATGTTGGCCACCTGCATGAAGACCCCAGAACCCCAAAATGCTTAGCTTGGGATGAGCCCAGTCTTAAGTTTATGTGGGCCGGAAGCAGCAGACTTCAGTTGTGGCTGGTGGTCTTGGTGTGCTGGCAATGCGTACTTGAACAAAGTAGACAGAAGGCCACCACCATAAGCCAGAGGTGCTAAGTGGACACTGTAGCAGGGGATGAACAGGTGTGAAGGGAGGTGGCTCAGCAGAGCTGTATCCTGAGTGTGTGTGTGTGTGTGTGTGATGTACTCAGTGTTTCATCTCATAATGCTATATGGAAGGCACCCTGTGTTTTGTCTCACAGTACTTGGAATGAGTAACATGCTTGTCTTGAAGTCTCTTCGGCCAGTGCTTATCATCCTTGTGTGATGCCCGGCTGCTTGTTGACACTCCTCTGACCATAGTAGGTGAAAGGGCCTTGTTCATACCTGTCCCATGGTTGCTGCTTTGCCACGTGTAGAGAGAGCATGTTTTACTACTGAATAATATGTAAAGGTGAGAATGTTCAGCTTGTGTAACTTCAGCCACAAATCAACATCACTTAATTAAATAGTCAGGCTGGATGTGACTGTATTTGCCTGTACTTCTAGCACTTGGGAGGTGGAGGCTGGAGAGTTGTCAGTTTGAGCTTAGCCTT